>PVJN01039507.1:0-19760 GCA_004026805.1 Lasiurus borealis
CACTTCCTCCAGAGACCCTGCCACTCGAGAGGGGCCTCCAGCCCCCCTCTAGCCCCCCCATCCGGCCCAGGTGGGGTGCAGGCCTGCGTCTGGCTGTCTGGTCCCCACACCCCCATCCCGATCATCAGGTCTGCTCTGCTCCTGTCTGTCTGCCTGTCTCTCTCTTTCTCTCTCTTTCTCTCTCTCTCTCTCTCTCTCTCTCTCTCTCTCTCTCTCTCTCTCTTCATCTAGAGCAGCGGTTCTCAACCTATGGCTCTCGACCCCTTTGGGGGGGGGGTCGAATGACCCTTTCGCAGGGGTCGCCTAAGACCAGCGGGAAAAACACAGGCATTCACGTTATAATTCACAGCAACAGCCACATTACAGCGATGATGATGATGATGTATGGTTTGGAGGTCACCACCCCACGAGGAGCTGCCTGCAAGGGTCGAGGCCTTGCCGAGACCGGTGTGGCTCCGTGGATAGATAGAGCGTCGTCGGCCTGCGGACAGAAGGGTCCCGGGTTCGATGCCGGTCGGGGGGCATGTAGTACCTTGCTGGCGGGCACCTCTCCACAGTGTGGAGAGCGTGCAGGAGGCGGCTGATCGACGTCTCTCTCTCTCTCTCATCGATGTTTCTGGCTCTCTATCCCTCTCCCTTCCTCTCTGTGAAAAAAAAAAATCAATAAAATATATTTTAAGCCGAGACCGGTTTGGCTCAGTGGATAGAGCATCATCAGCCTGCGGACTGAAAGGTCCCGGGTTCGATTCCGGTCGGGGGCATGTAGTACCTTGCCGGCGGGCACATCTCCCCAGTGTGGGGCGTGCAGGAAGCGGCTGACCGATGTCTCTCTCTCATGGATGTTTCTGACTCTCTATCCCTCTCCCTTCCTCTCTGTAAAAAAAAAAAAAAAAAAAATCAATAAAATATATATTTAAAGTGGTCATTTTACTTGGTAAAGGTTCCAGGGTAAAGGGAGAGTAAAAGACATGAGTAAAAGTCAACTACTCGCCTCTCAAAAATAAATAAGAGCGGAGACCGGCTTGGCTCAGTGGATAGAGCGTCATCGGCCTGCGGACTGAAAGGTCCCGGGTTCGATTCCGGTCGGGGGGCATGTAGTACCTTGCTTGCGGGCACATCTCCAGTGGGGGGCGTGCAGGAGGCGGCTGACCGATGTCTCTCTCTCTCATCGATGTTTCTGACTCTCTCTCCCTCTCCCTTCCTCTCTGTAAAAAACCAATAAAATATATTTAAAAAAAAATATATATATATATATATATATATATATTTTTTTTTTTAAAGGAAAAAAAAAGGTTGCCGCCTTAGGAAGGTGGAGAAACCGCTGCCTCAAGGGGGAAGGATTCCTTGCAGGCCCCCCCCCCTCTACCCCCCAACATTTGACTCTGCCCCATCCTTTCTCAGAAAAGAAGCTGCTGGTTCAGGAGCCGAAGTGGGGAGTCCCGAGACGATACGGTCGGGGGGGGGGTATCTCCCCGTCCCCAGGCCTTGCTCCCCCACCCCCAGCGGCTCCTGGCGGGGGTGTGTGGGGGTACAGCCTCTCCCCCCTCCCCGCCTCCCTCCCTCGCCGGCCGCCCGCTCCCACTGAGGCCGAGGAGGATACTTCCACTCGACGATGCTGATGCAGGCCTTTCGCAGCGGGTTGTCCAGGGTCAGGCACAGCAGGGCCCGGGGCGGCCGGGGCAGGACCTCCGGCGCCGGCTTTTTGGGCTGCTTCTTCCTCTGGCCCTCGTCCTGGGGCGAGGCCGGCTCCATGGTGCCCACAGCGGCAGTGGCCGCGGCTCTGGGGCTGCCCGGCTCCCCGGCTGCCCGCCGCCCTCTGCTCCCCGCGTCCTCGGTGCCCTCGCCCGGCCCAGGCGTGGGGACTGGCCAAGGGGACGGACTGGCCGGCCGGCTGGCCGGACTGAGCAGGGCCCGGCGGCCTGGCCAGCCAGCAGCAGGGAAGGAAGGGGGGGCTGGGGGGCGGGAGGATGACTCCCCGTGAGTAAAATTAGACCCTGGAGCCGGGCAGCTGTCACTCGGCCCCCAGCCGGTCACCGCCGACGCCGCCGAAGCCGCTGCTGCTGCTGTGGCTGCCTCCTCGGAGGCCCCGGAGGCGGGGGGTGGGGTGCTGAGGGCAGGGCCCCGTGGGGGGGGGGACACGGGATGGAGGGTCGAGGCTGGTGGACCCCCCTATACAGAGCCTACTCCCTCCTTCCCTCCTGAGACAGACTGGCTCTCTGGTGCAGGCCGCAGCCCCCCGCAGCGCAGGTGAGGGGGGCCCTCGGTGCCAGGAACAGCCCCCCCCTGACCCCTGACCCCCGCCTTGTGGAAGGGAACCTCCCAGAACACCCTGGGTCGGGCCCTCCCTCGGGGACAGCCACAGCCACACTCTGAGGTGCCCTCTGCCTGGCGTGCCCTCCCCCTGAGGGTGTGAGGGTTGAGGGTTTTTCGGGGGGACTCAGCCCCTGCACCCCCAGCCCTGTCCCTGCAAAGGGTGGTGGAGAGCACCCCCACACCCCCACAGCCAGCGCCAGGCCGGGTGGGAAGGAGAGAGAGAGACAGGGCACCCGAGGGCGGACTGTGCGGTCCAGGCGCCCGGACTCGGCCCGTCTTTCATTTCACCCGGCGGTGCCAGCCGAGCCCGGGGGCCCCCGGGGTGCCCGGCCCCAGGCCCACGGTGCTGGCGGCGGCAATGGCGATGGCGGCGGCAGTGGCGGGAGGCGGTCCTCACCCGGCTGGGGCACCCCGGCCCGAGGAGGCCACGCTGGGGGCGGGGGACGGGGCGGCGGCACGGAGCCCTCCATCGGGGAGGTCAGAGGGCGACGTGTGTGTGTGTGTGTGTGTGTGAGAGAGAGAGAGAGACCGACAGAGACAGAGACAGACAGAGAAACAGACAGGTGTGTGTGTGTGTGAGAGAGAGACAGAGAGAGAGAGAAAGAGACAGACAGACAGACACAGACAGACAGAGAGAGGTGTGTGTGTGTATGTGAGAGAGAGACAAAGACAGACAGAGACAGACAGACTGACAGAGGTGTGTGTGTTTGTGTGTGTGTGAGAGAGAGAGACAGAGACAGACAGATAGAGGTGTGTGTGTTTGTGTGTGTGTGAGACAGACAGACAGAGGTGTGTGTGTGAGAGAGAGACAGACAGACAGAGAAACAGACAGGTGTGTGTGTGAGAGAGAGAGACAGACAGAGAGACAGACAGGTGTGTGTGTGAGAGAGACAGACAGACACAGACAGAGAGACAGACACACAGAGACAGACAGACACAGACAGAGGTGTGTGTGTTTGTGTGTGTGTGTAAGAGAAACAGAGACAGACAGATACAGACAGACAGAGGTGTGTGTGTGTGTGTGTGTGTGAGAGAGAGGTGTGTGTGTGTGTGTGTGAGAGAGACAGACAGACAGAGGTGTGTGTCTGTGTGTGTGTATATATATATAAATATATAAAAAATGAGCGCGCGCATGCGCACACCAGCCCCCGGAGCGGCGCGGTGTCGGGCGCCCCCTGGTGGCGGGCGGGGCAGGCGCACCCGAACCTGAGCGCGTCTCGCCTCCGGGGGAGCCGGGCAGACGCGGGGCTGCGCCTGGGACCCCGCAGACGCGTGCAACCCCCCCCCCCAACTCCCACCCCCAACCCGGAGCCGGGCCCGGCTTTCCCCGGCGCGGCCGGCGGGCCTCCTCGGTCCGCGAGGCCCCTCGCACCCGCCCAGCTCGGCGCCCGGAGGGGTGGGCCCCGTCACTGGCCGGGCTCCTCGGGCGCGGGCGGCGGGGCGTCGCGCGGGGCGTCGCCGGGCGCGCGCAGCAGCTCCTGCAGGTGCCGGATGTAGCGGATGGCGGCGCGCAGCGTCTCCACTTTGCTCAGGCGCCGCTCGGCCAGCGCGCGCGGCAGGTGCCCGCGGAGGCGCGCGTAGCCCTCGTTGACGCAGCGCACGCGGTGCCGCTCGCGCTCGTTGCGCTTGTGCACGAAGGCGGGCTCGAAGGCGCCGTCGTAGGCGGCCAGGGCGCCGGGCGCGCCGCCGGGGAACAGGCCCGCGTAGCCGGGGAGCAGCAGGAAGGGCAGGGCGCCCGCGGGGGGCTCGGCGGCGGCGGCGGCGGGCAGGGGCGCGGGGACCAGCTGCGTGCAACTCCCGCCGCCGCCGCCGGGGGGCGCGGGCACCAGCTGGATGCAGTTCCCGCCGCCGCCGCCGGGGGGCGCGGGGACCAGCTGCGTGCAGCTCCCGAGGCCGCCGCCAGAGGGCGCCGGGGGCCCGCGCTGCACCAGCGCCCGGCAGAAGGGCGCGTTCATGGTCCGGGGTCCCCTGGGCCCGGCGCCCCAGCACCTGCCAGGCTCGGGGTGCGCGCGTCCCCACCGCGGGGCGGAGTCACATCGCCAGCAGCCGCTCCGGGGTTCCAGGGCGGGTCAGGGGTGCTCGCTGCTCCCGGGGGTGGTGGTTGCTGTCCTGCTGGGGTGCATCATCGCTGCGGACCGGGGTGCGGGGAGGGGGTAAAGGGGGTGTCTGAGCGCACCCCCTGGCCCCTCGCCGGGTCCTCGGGGCGCGATGGAGACCCCAGGCCGCTGGGGGCTGCGCCAGGCAGGGGTCCCGGGGAGCCGCCCTGCAGGAGAGGGGAGTGGACAGACACATGGACACATGGGTTAGGTGAGGCCCTCGTTGACGGCCGGGTCACCCCACTCTGGAATGGGGGTGTCACAGGCTTTGTAAGGGGGATGGGGGCGCCTGCAGCCGGCAAGACCCCAGAGCAGGACTCCCGGCCCTGCAGTTCCCGCCCCCTCCACCAGGGGCGCATGGGCCCTTGCTGAGTCAGACACAGAAACCCCGTGGCTGTCCCATGGGTGGCTCAGGGGTTGGTGTTGACCTGGGAACCAGGAGGCCAGGGTTCGATGCCGGTCACAGGGCACAGGCCCTGGGTGGCAGGAGCTCCATCCCCAGTGTGGGGCGTGCAGGAGGCGGCCAGTCCCTGATTATCTCTCCCATCATGGATGTTTCTATCTCCCTCTCCCTTCCTCTCTGAGATCCATACAAATATTTTTTAAAAATAAGTAAATCCTGCCTTATCCGGCTTGGCTCAGTAGATAGAGCCTCGGCCTGCGGACTGAAAGGTCCCAGGTTCGATTCCGGTCAAGGGCATGGATGGACCTTGGTGGCAGGCACATCCCCAGTAAAGGAGCGTGCAGGAGGCAGCTGATCAATGTCTCTCTCTCATCGATGTTTCTAACTCTATTTCTCTCCCTTCCTCTCTGTAAAACATCAATAAAAAAGTCAATAAAATATATTTAAAAATAAATAAAAATAAGTAAATCCTGATCCCTGTGGGCAGGGCGTCCCTCGTGGGAATCGGAAGGAGTCCAGCTCCAGCGGCGGCGCCCCTGGGAGCCTGACCTGGAGCCCCCTCGCCTCAGCTCCAAAAAGCTCAGAAGTGGGACCCCCTTTTCCTCCAAAAAAACCTGGCAGGACCCGGTCTGTCCTCTCAGACCGATGGACGGGGCAGAACCGGTGGCCAACAGCGCCACCGTGTGTCCGTGAGGAGCAACAGCAGCAGATGGAAGGCATTCCAGGTCCGGCCTGGGGAGGGGGATTGGAGGTCCCGGGAGGGCGCGCGTGGAGGCTTGAACTCGGTGCTCTCACTGCCCGTGGGGGCCCCGGGCTTTGGGGAACGCCAGCGAGGCAGGGCAGCCTGGGGAAGCGCCCCCAGGGGCCCTGAGAGGTGGGCACCCCGCCTTGCCCGGTCACCCCCATCCTGAGCGAAGTTTACGGGGAAAATTCCACACCCACGGGCCTTCAAGGCACAGGGTGATGGGTGGGGTGGCTTCAGCGGGGGGTCCTACTCCCGTCCATCAACCTGTGCGCCCGCCCCCCTCCCCACTGCACCCCCCTAAGTGCTCCCCCCAGGAACCTGCTGAGGCCTGGCTCCCAGGACAAGCTCCAAGCTGAGAGCAAAGGGCCGATCAGCAGTGCTTTCCTATGTGATGCCCAAGCCACCAAGGGGACAGTCCCCCCTGTCCTCCCCCCGGCCCCCACCTTACAGCCAAGAAGGCGAGGCTCAGAGAGGCACGGCCACTGGCCCCTCAGGGCGGAGTCAGATTCCCACCCAGGACGCTGGGGGCACAGGACCATCCCTTGGACCCCCCGTGCCCCAGGGCGCTACCTGCGGGGTGCCCAGGAGGGGTGGCCCCCAGGAGAAGGGTCCCGGGTGGAGGTGAGAGGGTGCCTGTGGGTGTGCAGGGCAGGAAGACGAGGGGGGGGCGTCTCTCCTGGGGGAACCCCCTGCCCCAGGTGAGGGAGCCCCTCTGGGAGGTGTTGGGGGCCGGGAGGTGACCCCTGGCTCTGAGTGCAGCGGGGAACCTGGGATCGGACATAATCAGATGTGCTCCGTGTTGGGCACCATGCCCAGCGCCCGGGAGGGGGGGTGCGGGCTCCCCCATCCCGGGGAGCAGAGGGGAGGGGGGTGCTGGCGTTTGCACAGGGACGGGGTCTCGGCTCCACCGGTTTAACCCCCTGGGGGAGACGTTACGGATGGGGAAACCGAGGCTCAGAGAGCGTCTGTGCGCTGGGGCCAGACCACGCTTCCAGGAAGCAGCAGGATGGGAAAAACAGCGAGGTGTGCCGGCCGGCGTGGCTCAGGGACCGACCTATGACCCGGGAGGTCGGGGTTCGGTTCCCCGTTCGGGGCACAAGCCCGTGTTGTGGGCTCCATCCCCAGTGTGGGGCATGCCAGAGGCAGCCGACCGGTGATTCTCTCTCTTTCTGGATGCTTCTCTCTCTCTCTCCCTCTTCCTTCCTCCCTGAGATCAGTAAAATATATTTAAAAGCAAACAAACAAAAACAGGAGCCGAAACCGGTGTGGCTCAGTGGATAGAGCGTCGGCCTGCGGACAGAAGGGTCCCAGGTTCGATTCCGGTCAAGGGCATGGACCTGGGTGGCAGGCACATCCCCAGTGGGAGGCGTGCAAGAGGCAGCTGATGGATGTCTCTCTCTCATCCATGTTTCTCACTCTCTATCCCTCTCCCTTCCTCTCTGTGGAAAATCAATAAAATATATATGTTTAAAAAATAAAAATAAAAGCAAACAAACAAAAACAGGAGCCGAAACCGGTGTGGCTCAGTGGACAGAGCGTCAGCCTGCGGACTGAAGGGTCCCAAGTTCGATTCCGGTCAAGGGCATGGACCTTGGTTGCGGGCACATCCCCAGTGGGGCGCGTGCAGGAGGCAGCTGATCGCTGTCTCTCTCTCATCGATGTTTCTAACTCTCTCTCCCTCCCCCTTCCTCCATGTAAAAAAATCAATAAAATATTTAAACACACACACACACACACACACACAAAAAAAAAAACCCACGAGATGCTTGCATAGCCCCAACTCTCTGTGCCGGACACGCACCTACGCTCACGTGACTCCCAGGCAGGGCCCGGGGTGGGCGCTCACACTGACCCTTACACGGCCTCGGTCACCCAGCTCGCTGCTCAGGCCTGGAGCTGGGGCCCGGCCCTGGCAGGGGTTCCCTGAGGCTGTGCCCCACCCTGGACGCTGCAGCCCTCAGCTCTCTCCTGCAGCCCAGCTGTCCCGTCCTGCACCCCCCTGCAAGCCCACCCAGCTCCCGTCCAGCCACCCCTGGGGGGTGTCCACCTGGAAAAGGTGCTTTGGTCTCCGGGGCACCGTCCTCGGGCAGCGCCTGCCCTGGCCCCAGCTCAGCTCACGGCTCCCCAGCCTGCAGTGCCCAGCCCTCAGCTTCCTCCCTGTGACCCAGCCCCGGCCGGTGCCTCCCTGACCTGGTGTCCCCGGGCCGCCGGCCGCCACCTGCGTGCCATTACCTACTGGTCCAGCTCCCCCAGCGCTCGGCCTGCGGGTCCCTCTCCGTGTGCCCGCCTGGCCCGGCTCCTCGGCTCCTCGCAGCCTCTGCCCTGAGTCCCCCACTTCCAGGTGCCAGGCGCCCTCCACCTGCGGAGGCTTCCAGCACAGACACACCCAGCAGGGGAGGGCCGAGGGCGGGGGGCTCTCCTCCTCTGATCTGGGACCCGCCCCGAGGGGGAGAGGGCCGCTCCCGGCCTCCTGATTGGCCTCCCAGAGTCCCTGCCGGGGCAGGTGGGGAAGCCGGGTCCCAGGGCTCTGCCTGCGGAGTGGCCCCAGGAGGGGTGCATCCCCCGGGAGGAGAAGGGTACGGGGTGGGGCTGAGAGGGCGCCCGCCTGTGAGTGTGCCGGGCAGGAAAACGGAGGGAGAGGGGGTCTCTGGTGGGGGAAACCCCAGGCTAGGGAGCTGCTCTGAGAGGCTTTGATGCCACTAGTTGGGGGGTCGGGGGCTGGGAGGTGACCCCTGGGTGCTCCCGGCAAGACCTGGGACCGGGAGGCTGCCATGTGGGGTCCCCTCGGTGTCTGGTCTGCGCCCCGTGGCCCCACGGGGAGCCTGAGAGGGAGGCAGCTGCCAGCGGTGGTCTCCATAGAAACCCCGCACCCGGCCCAGGGTCCTGCCCCAGCTGAGGGCAGTGGTGCTTGGCTGATACTCCCTCTCTCTCTTTTTTAAATCTATGTTATTGATTTTTTCAGAGAGGAAGAGAGAGGGATAGAGAGTCAGAAACATCGATGAGAGAGAGAAACATCCATCAGCCGCCTCCTGCACGCCCCCCACCGGGGATGTGCCCGCCACCCAGGTCCCTGCCCTTGACCGGAATCGAACCCGGGATCTTTCAGGCCACAGGCCGACGCTCTATCCACTGAGCCACACCGGCTTCGCCTAATACTTCCTCTTAAATAAATATATTACTGCCTTCAGAGAGGAAGGGAGAGAGAACAGAAACATCCATGATGAGAGAGAATCAAGGATCGGCTGCCTCCTGCACGCCTCCCACTGGGGATGGAGCCTGCAACCCGGGCCTGTGCCCCGATGGGGATTGAACCCTGACCTCCTGGTTCCTAGGTCGACGCTCAATCACATACGCTCTGCCCCCCTGTACTGGTCCTTCCCACCAATACCCACCAGGCCTTGCAGCGGACGTGCGGATGCCCGTTAAGACAGTAGCTCGGCCATTGGAGCTGCCAGTGCTGGTCTGGGCACCCCCCAACCCGCCTGCGGTGTGAACCCCGCTGTGTCTGACCTCCTCGCTCTTGGTGGGGAGAAACGGAGGCACGGGGAGGGGGCCCGCGGCTGGAGGTCACTCAGTGGGCCGGGCGGGACCAGGGCTCCTAGCTCGCAGCTAGAGCCCTACCCTCGATGTCCACCCTGATGGAGGAGCCCAGTATCACCGCCCCCCACACCACAGGAGGTTCGCCTGGCTGAGCGCCCGCCTCTAGGGCCCATGAACCCCCCTTCAGGGGTTCCCCGTCCCTCCTCCAATGGATGTGGAGCCATAGCCAGAGGGGCAGGAGGTCACGGCCCCGGTGAGGCACTCGAGCCTGGGAAGGCGGGGGCCGCTGAAGGTTCGGGAGGAGGGAGGTGACGTGGGCTCTGGTGGCCCCTAGATTGGCAGTGACCCCGGGGAGCAGTGCAGACAGGGACAGGGAACGCGGGGCCAGGGTGGGGGGGACAGGAGAGGACGGACTGACTGCCCGGCCACCGGGAGGGACAGCCGGGGCCTGGGAGTGAGGACAGCGGGTGGCAGAGGAGGGCGTGCAGGCTTCAGGGGGACCACTTGGTGGGGTCGGTGCCCCCCCGTTCAGATAAACCTGAAAGCCAGGCAGAGGAGGGCGAGTCTGGGACACTCAGTGCGATGGGCTCCGTGGCACCAGGGGGAGGTGGGGGGAGGAAGGGGAAGGGGTCTCCAGCCGAGAGCAGGGGAGCCGGGGGCCCAGGCCCGGGCTGGAGGCAGAGATTCGGGCACCGACGCCCAGAAACGCCCGGCATCTCTGGGGCGGACGCCACATCGGAGATGGATCAGGGACGGGGGGCGAGGGACATTAGGGGGACGGGCGCTCAGAGTGGGGCGGGGAGGGCCCGGCAGCCACAGGAAGTCGTGGAGGGGCCTGTGGGGTGAACGCAGGAGGGTCCTCGGCCCGAGAGGGGGAGGGGCTGGGTCTGAGAGCCCAGGAGCTGCCCGGGGAGTGGCAGGGAGTCAGGCGGCTCCTGAGACAGCGTCGCCGTGGCGACAGGATGCAGGGCCCAGGCGGGTCCAGAGCCGCGAGGGCGGCAGGTGTGGGGAGAGGCACACACGGGGAGACGTGTCCAATCCCCGCCCCCCCCCCGCCACTTCCCGTTGGCAGAGCGCCCCAGCTCTGGGCCCCACCATCAACTCTGCGCCCTCACTAACTGGGGGTCGGGCAACCTGTCTCTGCTCCCCCTCAGCGCTGGCTCCTGGCTCCACACTCGGGCGGATCTCTGAGCTGGAGCCCCCGCCTCCCCGCCCCCCAGGGCCCCTCCACACACGGGGGTCTCCGGGCAGACGCTCTCGGACACGCGGGGGACCCAGCAGATGCCGTCCCTCCAGCGCTGTGTCTTCCCGGGCCCCCGACACCCCGCTCGGCCCTTCCAGGGTGGAACCTTCCCGGTGGGACCGGGTGCCCAGTGCTGGGGCCTCTGCTGTCTCCCTTGCTGCCCATACCCCCTCCCCCTGCCCCGGTGGTCTCTACCTGGGGCCGTAGTGGTTCCTGCTGGGTCTGGGAGTGAGCACACGGACTGAGGGACACGGGCACTGCTCCCCCAGCCTCCCCCCTCCCCCCGGCAGAGGACGGACCTGTGGGCAGCATCTGCCCGCGGTCTCGCCCGGCAGCCCAGCTGACCCCTGGCCGCGTCCCTGCCTGGACCCGCCAAGGACGGCACTGCGGCCCCTTCCAACCCGGGACGCACCGGTCACACGCCAGACGCAGTCGCAATCTCAGGAGGGAAGGAGGAAGGGAGGAAGGGAGAAGTTTAATGGCGGCTCCTGGACTTACAGGCAGTGGGAGGGGACCAGGGCCCTGGAACCGTGGGGCCTGGGGCCAGGGTTTGGGGGGCCAGGGACGGGCTGGTGCTCAGAGCCTCTGTGTCCCTGGCGCCCCCCAAAACCCCTTTCCCATCCTGAAGTGGGGCAGAGAGGGGCCGGCCGATGCCCCCAGGGCACAGCCCTGCCCGCTACTGGGCGAGGGCCGCCGGGGAGAGGGGGAGGGGCCTCCCGGGGGCTCTGCAGGCACCGGGCGAGCGGCCAGTGACCCGGGCTGTGCTGTTAGCACCCCTCGGGGGCCCGCTAGGCCTGCAGCCACGGTGTTGGGAGGGGGGGACAGGAGATACACGGGAGGAAGGGGCACGAGGCGATGCTGATGGGGTGGCCGTCCCCACGGAGGGTGGGGGGATGGCACTGGCCTGGCTCCGCCTTTGGGGGCGGGAAACGTGGCCCCTGAAACACCTCTCCCTCCTTCCCCGAGGCCGGCCGGCCCCTCCCCGGGGCCCAGAGACCTGAGTGGACGGGCTGGAGGCTCCCAGGGTTCAAGCTGTGGGAAGGCGGCCACAGAGACCGGGACGCCCCACCTGCCTTCGCAGGGATGGGCCCGGGAGGGGGAGGAGGGGCCATGGGGCGGCTGGTCCTGGGTTGGGGCTGGTCCCGGCGGTGGCGGTGGTGCCCGCTTAGCTGAGCATCTTGTGCCGGTCGAACACGGTCTTGCGCTGCTCCTGCACCTGCAGCTTCCAGCGCTGCTGTGCCCCCTCCACGCGCTCCAGCACCGTGTTGGCGCGGGGACCCCCCAGCGAGGCCACGGCGGCCGCCACCGAGCGGGCGTCCTGCGGGGGGAGGGACAGGGCGTGAGGGTCCGGAGGCCACGCCCAGACCAGGCCCCCCTCCCCCTGAGGCCGTGGTCCCTGTAAGAGACCGGCCCACCGGCCCAACGCCCCATGTATGCATGGCGTGGCGTCTGCAGGACGACCCCAACTCCCCTTCCCCCTGCAACCCCCCGCCTCAGGGAGCCTGGGGCAGGGGTGCTCAGGAGGAGGAGTACCTTCTGAACCCCCTTATTTATTTTTTATAATTTTTTTTTTTATTGATTTGAGAGAGGCAGGGAGAAGGAGAGAGAAACATCCATGATGGGAGAGAAAATCACCCATTGGCTGCCTCCTGCACGCCCCCTGCTGGGAATCGAGCTGCAACCCGGCATGTGCCCCCCCCCCCCACCTTTTAAAATACATATATTTTATTGATTTTTACAGAGAGGAAGGGAGCGGGATAGAGAGTCAGAAACATCGATGAGAGAGAGACATCCATCAGCCGCCTCCTGCACGCCCCCCACTGGGGATGTGCCTGCCACTAAGGTCCATGCCCTGGACCAGAATGGAACCTGGGACCTTTCAGTCCGCAGGCCGACGCTCTATCCACTGAGCCACACCGGTTTTGGCCCGGCATGTGCCCTTGATGGGAACCGAACCTGGGACCCTTGGGTCTGCAGGCCGACGCTCTACCCACCAGGCCTCACCGGCGAGGGCTGGGCCCCCCTATGACCTGGGCCCTGCACAGGGGAGACCGAGTGTGGCCCCCAGAGGTCAGGGGGTAGCGGGAGGCGGTGGGTGGGAGGAGGGGCACAGACATGGGAGCTGCCAGACAGATGGACGGACGGATGGACGTGATGGGGACCCGGCCTCCCCGTCCAGAGCCCGCCTGCCCGCCCAGGGCCCCCTCTCCCAGGACAGAGCGGGATGGATGGATGGCCGTCCCCGTGCCCCCGTCCCCCTCCTCGCCCTCCGAGGCGGCATCCGCCCTAATTACCACCTCGCGGGCCTGACGCCCGGCGCTTCCTGCGGGACCCGGGCCTGCTCTCCGGGGGAATTAGAGCCGAGGGCCGCCCCGCCCCGTCCCCCGTCCCCCGTCCCCGGGGATTTCCTCCCGGCCTCTCATCTCCTGCCACCGGCTCCCGGGGGATTAGCGCGCGGCTCCCGCCCCCGCCCCCGCCCAGAGCCGCCCCGAGTGCCACTGCTCCGCGCGCCCGGCTGGCACGGCTTCTGTCGCCTCGCAGCTGCCAGGCGGGGAGCGGGGTGCCCGGGAGCGAGGGGGAGGGGCGGGGAGCAGGCCGCGGCAGAGAGGGGCCTGGCGAGGGGGGGGGGCGGGCCGGGAGGTGCTCCCTGCCCCCTGAACTGGCCACGCATCTCACGGGCACTGCTGCCCGCCGTGCAGTCGAGACGGATGGATGGACGGACGGATGGACGGCGGTCCAAGGCCCAGGGACAGTCCCGTGTCAGGGCGGGGCGGCTGTGGGGCGTCCAGAGAGCCCCCGGCAATACTGTGCCCCCGGCTCCGGCGGCCCCAGCAGGGACGGGCGAGGGGGCCGCCTCTGGGAGTCCCTGAGGGCTGCCCCCCGCCCCCGCTGGCCGGTTCCTCCCCCCCAGCTCAGTGGTGTGTGTGCGGGTGCCCGCTCCAGGGTGGGCGCCACGGACAGGCCTCAGCGTGGCCGTCTGGGCGCTGCGGGCACCAGGACCTTGCCACCCCGGCCTCCCTCCCTCCCCGGGTCCAACCTCCTCCCTTCTGGGGGCAGCGAGGAGCTGGGGGGGTCCCCAGTGGGCTGGGGGGCAGGAGAGGCTGAACGTTGCTGCCCCTTCTGCCCGGGAGGAGGTGAGGGGGAGGGGGAGGCGGCGGGGAGCATGCCCACGTCCCCGCACGACCCCAGCCTCACCCCCCACCCCTCTCCCGTCCTCAGTGGGGCCAGCCCGGCGGCTCAGGGCTAAGGGTCGGGTGAAAGGCGTTAAAGGGGCCACATCGGCGTCCGAGACGCCCCGGCCAGGCCTCACCCTCGGGATGGCGGCCGGGGGTGCCCGGAGCGTGCCAGCCCCCTCCCCTCCGAGGCCCCCTCTCTGGCGCCTGAGCCTCGAACCCCTGGCCTCGCCTCCCACCATCCTTGTGTCCTCACTGTGACCCAGCGCCTGCCCCTCTGCCCCTGCCGCCCAGGCCACCCCTCCTACAACCACATCATCACGGGTTCGAGGACTGAGGGACCAGCCAGCGCCCCCCACCGGGGCAGGCTCAGAACCACCTGGGCCAGAACCGCCGCCCGGACTCCAGGCTCAGGGAGGGAAGCTGGGCTTCAGCACCGCGGACAGCGGCCGGAGGAGCACAAACCGGGGAGCCACAGCCAGGGGACCAACATGGGGGGCCAGGGCGGGCCTGGAGGGGCTGGTGTGCCCCCCACGAGACCAGAGACGGTCCCTCTGGGCGCGTGCCTGCTCCCCGGACGGACGAGGGACCTCCTGTTGGTGCTGGAGAGTTTCCCTGAAGGAAACAAAGAGGGGTCTCCTCTGGGTGGAAGTGGGGGGGGGGTGTCTCAGCTTTCACCCCGAGAGGAGGAGCGTTGGGACGGGGCTTGGGGGGGTCTTTGAGGTCCACCTGGGGGCCACGAGAAGGGCGCTCGCTGTCCAGGCCCCCGTGCCCCCCGGTCCCCACCTCCCCCGAGGTCAGCTCCCTGGGGGAAGTGAGAGGGGGCTGTTTTCAGGGGGGCCCCCGAGTCCCCGCCATCCCAGGCCGCTAGGTCCCCATCCTCCCCTGGATTCCCGCCTCCCCACGCCCCCACCAGCCGGCTCTCCCTCTTCAAAGCGGGCGCCCCCTCCACCGGAGCAGCCCGGCCCCCGTCCCTGCAAACACGCTGGCTTCCTCGGCTCAAAGGGCGTCTGAGCCGGGGATTAGGCCCCAAAGCCGCCGGAATCCCGCGAGGCCGCGCCCCGCGCCCGCCTGCCAGGCTTTCATCTCGGGGCCCTGCCTGCGGGGGCCGGGGCGGAGCCGGGACCCCCGAGCCCCGGGCGGGGTCGGCCTCCAGAGCTGACCTCGGGGGAGGGGGAGTGGCCGGGGGAGGCGGCGTGGGGGCCTGGACAGCGAGCGCCCTCCTCGTACCCCCAGGTGGACCTCAAAGACTCCCCCCAAGGCCCGTCCCGATGGACACGCCTCCTCTCGGGGTGAAAGCTAAGACACCCCCAAACTCCCGACCCCAGAGGAGGCCCCTTCAGGGAAACTCTCCAGACCCTGCAGGCCCCGGGACACGGCCTCTGCCCAGTGGTCAGCAGAGGGGCTTTCGGGACCTGCTGTCCTGCCTCAACCCCACACCCCCTGCCCCCCGAGACCCTCGTCCGCCGGGGCCCTGAGTGGGAGGAGGGCCGGCAGAGGGTCCTCACCACCCAGGGAGAGAGAGAGAGAACCCCTGGACTCTATACTCAGCCCCATTGCCTCCCCCTTGCCCCCCTGTCCTCAGAGCCGGCCTCCCCCGCCAGGAAGCCCTCCGAGATTAACACAAAGGAGGTTCAGGAAGCGCCTGGCTGACCCTGGTCTCGGAGACGCCCCCACGGCTCCTCCCTCACTGTCCGTGTCCTGAGCCTGTGGTGATAAACGGGGGTGCCCGTGGTTTGGGGGGCTGGCAGGAGCGCAGGCCCTTCACGAGGCTGCCTGGAAGACACCTCTCCCTGCCCCCCGAAAACCACTGTACAAGGCTGAGCCCCCCTCAGGTCCGGTCTCAGACACTGAACCCACACTCTCTTGCCTCCCTCTCCCCAGGACCCCCTGCCCTGCCTCCGGGGCACCCCGACACTGGCCGAGCCCCTCGCTGTGGGCAATCCTCCTTCCCACCCAGCCCAAACCGGTCCCCCGGTTCTGCTCCAGGAGGCAGACGGACCCCACTGGAACCCTCCCCACCCCAACTAGGCCCCCCCCACACCCAGAGGCAACTGTGACTTCGGACTCCATGGGGTTAAGGGGGTGGGGGAGCATCCCCAGGGGACGGGGGCCCGGCCCCACGAATAGCGTCCCCCCGAGCCGCGCATTCCGGGGGGCACCTCGGGGCTGTAATCAGCGCGCACCCCGCAATTACGCCACCGGGCCAGCCTGCAATTACCGCGGCTCCCGCGTCGCCGAGCCCCGATTAGCGGGCCCCGCCCGGGGCGGCATTAATAACCGGGTAAGGCGCCCGGCTTCCTCTGCCCGCGGACCACCCAGCGCCAGCGCCAGCGCCCCCTCTGGCCGGGCACGTGGGCCCGAGGGAGGCAGGGGCCGTGGGCGGCGGGCCGGCACGTGCCCAGACCCACTCACCACCCGCCCACCCTCCCCCACACCTCCGTGAGCCTGACTTTGTGGGTTCCCCCTACCCCCAAATAAACATCTCGTTTCTGCCGAAACCGGTGTGGCTCAGCGGATAGAGTCGGGCTGCGGACTGAAGGGTCCCGGGTTCGACTCCGGTCAAGGGCATGGGCCTGGGTGGCGGGTACATCCTCAGTGGGGGGCGTGCAGGAGGCGGCTGATCGATGTCTCTCTCTCTCATCATCGATGTTTCTGACTCTCTATCCCTCTCCCTTCCTCTCTGTGAAAAAATCAATAAAATAGCCGAAACCGGTGTGCTCAGTGGATAGAGCGTCGGCCTGCGGACGAAGGGGTCCCGGGTTCGACTCCGGTCAAGGGCATGGGCCTGGGTGGCGGGCACATCCCCAGTGGGGGGCGTGCAGGAGGCGGCTGATGGATGTCTCTCTCTCATCGATGTTTCTAGCTCTCTCTCCCTCTCCCTTCCTCTCTGTGAAAAATCAATAAAATAGCCGAAACCGGTGTGGCTCCGTGGACAGAGCGTCGGCCTGAGGACGGAAGGGTCCCAGGTTCGATTCTGGTCAAGGGCATGGACCGTGGTGGCGGGCACATCCCCAGTGGGGGGCGTGCAGGAGGCGGCTGATCGATGTCTCTCTCATCCACGTTTCTAACTCTCTATCCCTCTCCCTTCCTCTCTGTAAAAATAAAAATCAATAAAAATATTTTAAAAATCAATAAAATACATTTGAAAACATAAAAATAAAATAAACATCTCGTTTCTTCAACAGCCTCCGGACGTGGTCGGGACCCCCAGACTCCCTGGCGGGGGTGCTGCCTGCTCACAGGGTGTCTGACCACCCCCCCTCTGCCCACTTCCCCGTCCCCTGCAGGCAGCCGGGACCCCTCAGCGCGGGGCGGATGAAAAGGGGGTGACCAGAGTCATGGACTGTGAGGGCCCCAGGGGTCTGCAGTGCCACATGATAAAGCAGAGACTCTGCAGCAGCCCTAACCCCTCAGCCACCCCCCGAAATACCCCCCACTTCCCCCCACTCCCCGACAGGCCCCACTCCTGGGGCTCACACACCGACTTCCCACCCGGCACTGCCCCCCCCACTCCCTCCACCCCGGAACCCCGCCTCTCCTCAAGGCCGTGCGTGGCCTGCGCTGCCCGGAGCGGGGTGCACCCAGGAATCCCCACGCCCACCCCGACCGACACCCCGGGACACGCCGGCCTGGCTCCCGCCCCACCCTGTGCAGCCTGACAGAAAGACGGGGTGCCTGGCTGCCTCCCCCGGCCCGAGGCTGCCCAACGCTGGACGTCAGGAGAGACCCCGGGTCCCTCCCCCTGCCTGCCTCATCGGGGTGCACAGGGCGGTCCCCACCCAGGCAGGAACGGGAGTCTGGCCCGGCCAGGAACCAGGAGGAGGTCAGGGTTCCATTCCTGGTCAACGGCACACGCCCGGGTATGAGGGCTCCCTCCCCGGGGTGGGGGGCGTGCAGGAGGCAGCTGATCTGTGACTCTCTCTCTCCTCCTGGATGTCCCTCTCTCTCTCCCTCTCCCGGCCTCTCTGACGTCAGCAGTGGGGGTGACGCCAGGCACCCTGAGCAGGAGGGCAGGAGACCCCTTACCCCCCCTCCCCCATGCCATCCCCACCCTCCCACCCCGCTCTCACCTCGCTCTCCTCCTCATTGTGCAGCCGCTCCGTGTAGGCGTCCGGCTTGCGGATCAGCGGGTCCACCAGCATCAGGAAGGCCATGTACAGCAGCAGCGCGCCCACCACCGACAGGTAGATGACGATGATCACCTGGGAGACGGGGAGGCCCCGTGACCCGCCGGCCTCGGGGCGCCCCAGACGGGGGGGGCCCCCTCCCTGCCCGAGACGCAGGGCCCCACGGACACCGTCCGCCCTCCCGCGGCCAGAGAGAGACAAGGAACGGCGAGGCGGGTGGACCAGGGCGTCCTGGGTGCCTGGCTGGCGGCGGGGTGGGGAGGAATCGGCTCAGGGTGCAAAGCGGGGACACTATGGGGGTGGGGAGGGGGGTAAGGGGTCCAGGGAGGAGGCCAGGCCGAGGAGAAGGGACCTGGGGGTCACCCCTGCACCCACCTCCCCCATCGCTAGGAGCAGGACAGCTGAGTGGGAAGGTTCAGTTCTGAGGCCACGGCGCCCGCCCAGTGGGTGGGGGGACGGGCACCCCGCAGGGAGAGGGAGCGGAGAGCCGGGGACAGGGTGGCTGGAGGGAGAGGCTCTCAGTTGGAGTGGGTTTTGTTTTACAGAAAAGCCGGCTTTAGCCGAGACCGGTGTGGCTCAGTGGATAGAGCGTCGGCCTGTGGACTGAAGGGTCCCGGGTTCCATTCCGATCAAGCCCAGGGACCTGAGTGGCAGGCACATCCCCAGTGGGGGCCGTGCAGGAGGCGGCTGATGGATGTCTCTCTCTCATTGATGTTTCTAGCTCTCTATCCCTCTCTCTTCCTCTCTGTAAGAAATAAATAAAATATATTTTAAAAAAAGAAAAGAAAAGCCAGCTTTAGCCCGGCAGGCGGGGGGCTCCGGGGTGGAGCGTGGACCTAGGAGCCAGGAGGTCAGGGTTCGGTTCCCGGTCAGGGCACAGGCCTGGGTGGTGGGCTCGCTCCTCAGGGTGGGGCCTGCAGGAGGCGGCCAGTCCCTGATTCCCTCTCTCTCTCTCTCTCTCTCCCCCCCCCCCATCCCTTCCTCTCGGACACCCATAAAGATGATGTAACAGAAATCCTGGGCCAGGAAATGGGTGGGCAGGGCCGGGCTTCGGACACTCAGCGCCCGAACGAGGGGTTCCTGGAGGCTCTGGGGCCGGAGCCCCGCTGGTGGCAGACGGGGGGACAGGTCCCCGCCCACCCTCCCGTCCTGCACCCACCCAGGGGGTCAGGGTTGCCCCCAGGGGACTAGGGTCCCCTCCATCCGAGGGCGAGCAGCACCCTCAGGGGCACGGAAGGGTGCGAGGGAGCGGACGGAGGGGAGAGAGAGGAAGGCAAGAACGGGGGACACCAGGCGTCGCCCCCAGAGGAAGGGGAGCCCCGGGACAGAGGGCACACGGGATGGACGGACGGGTGGGTCCGAGGGGCGGGGAGTGGGCCCCTGTGCCCGGGACAGGCCTGGGACGTTCCGGATGAAGCCCCAGCTCGTGGGTCTGGGCCTGGGCCTGGGGCAGGGGCGTGGCCTGTGCTGTGGGCGTGGCCTGGGGCGAGGGCGTGGCCCGGGCAGCGGTCACCTTGATGGTGGTGGTGCTGCGCTCCTCGTACTGGCACTCGCACAGCAGGCAGTAGGCCTCCACGTCGTGCCCGGGCACCGGCATGGGCTCCACCACGTGCAGGCAGTTGCTGCAACAGACACGCGTGGCCGTGGGCGTGGGCACCCCGAGACCCAGCCTGGACACCCCGAGACCCGGCCCCTGTGTCCACCCACTGCTTCCCGGTGCCCTCTGAACGGTGCCCACACCAGGCGGGGTCCCGGGACCCCAGTCCCAGGACGTCACGTCTCAGGGCTTCGTGAACCAAAATTTTTTTTGGGGGGGAATGTGATGGACAGACAGCAAGTGACTGTGGTTAGCAAAAGGGTAGTGTCGTCCTGGCCGGTGTGGCTTAATGGATAGAGAGCGTCATCGGCCTGCGTGGACGGAGGGGTCCCGGGTTGGATGCCGGTCAAGGGCAGGGACCTGGGCGGCGGGCACATCCCCAGTGGGGGGCGTGAAGGAGGCAGCTGATCAATGTTTCTAGCTCTCTATTCCTCTCTGTAAAAAAAAAAATCAATAAAATATATATGTATTTTTTTATTTTTATTTTAAAATATATTTTATTGATTTTTTACAGAGAGGA
>PVJN01039508.1:0-19406 GCA_004026805.1 Lasiurus borealis
GCAATGACAAATATTTTTATCCACACTACAAATTTTAGGACTGCCAGATATTAAATCAGGATTAACCAAATCCCTTGAATAATTTCTTACCCAGTTTCATCTGCCATTTCTTGAAGCAGCATATCCACTTGGCTCTAGAATAAGAATATGAGAATTTGTATTTTAATGACAATTGTTTTTTGGGTGGTTTCTGTTTTTGATTTTGCTTAAAAGGGGGAAACTGGTCTGTAATTTTTAAAATAAAAACTTTTAAAAATATTTTTTTACCACAAGAGGAAGCTGATTTCAAAAATAGTTATTTCAGAGTAATGTTAAATAATAAAGCCTTAAACTATGAGGTTATGTTAAAAATATCAGCATAGATAGCACTGGAGAAGATTATGCTAAGTGAAATAAGCCAGTCAGAGAATGACAAGTTCCATATGATTTCAGTCATATGTGGAATTTAATGAACAAAATGAACTACCAAGCAAAATAGAGACAGACTCAGAAAGAGCAAAAAAACAGCTTTGGTTGGAGTGGAGGTGGAGTGTTGGAGGGGATGGAGGGTTTAAGCAAAAAAGAAAAAAATAAGAGAGAACTCATGGACATGGACAATAGTGTGGTGATTGTGTGTGTCCGGGGGTGGAGAGGGAGGAGGGTGCAGGGAGGTGAAAGAGGGCTAGAGGGAATAAATGGTGATGGGAGAAAAAATTGAGTTCCCAGGCATTTATGAGTGATATTCACATATAATTTGAAACCTGGGTAATGTAGCTCTCTTTAAGAAAGTGAACCAATATATAAAGCTATTTATTTATATTTTTAATTTAGAAAATATCTGTATTGACTTTTTAAAAATATATTTTATTGATTTTTCACAGAGAGGAAGGGAGAAGGATAGAGAGTTAGAAACATCGATGAGAGAGAGACATCAATCAGCCGCCTCCTGCACGCCCCCCACAGGGGATGTGCCCACAACCAGGATACATGCCCTTGACCGGAATCGAACCTGGGACCTTTCAGTCCTCAGGCCGACGCTCTATCCACTGAGCCAAACCGGTTTTGGCCTGTATTGATTTTAGAGAAGGAGGGAAAGGGAGAGATAGAAACTTGTCAATGTTGAAAGAGAATCATTGATCAGCTGCCTCCTACATGCTCCAGACGGTGGATGGAGCTTGCAACCCGGGCATGTGCCCTGGCTGGGAATCAAACCATGACCTCCTGGTTCATAGGTCAACGCTCAACCACTGAGCCATGCCAACTGGACTACAAAGATCTTTTTTAACTCACTTTGCTTATATTTGAAGTGTAATAGATTTGAATTTTATATTAATTGCATTTGTTCTTTCTGCTAGTTGATACAAATTTATATTAAGGATTACTCTTTAAAAATATTTAGAGATGAAGAAAATATAAGTATATTGAGATATTTACTACAGTACAGGAGTTCTCACGAATCAAAACAACTCTTGTTTTTTACTTAGTTGTTAAAAATTACTTTGGACATACTGGTGGGAGTTGTGAGATATAGTCTAAGTGCTACCATTAACAAAGTGTATGATTTTAAGCAACTCACTAATCTTACTATTGGGCCTTTAGTTTCTCTTGTTCTCTTTCACTTACTAATTTTCATTTATTTTTCTTTTATATTGAATTTACTAGAGGCCCGGTGCACGAAATTCATGCACGGGTGTGTGTCCCTCAGCGCAGCCTGCAACCTCTCCAATCTGGGACCCCTCGAGAGATGCCCAACTGCCCTTTTAGGCCTGATCCCTGGAAATCCAGGACTGCTGGCTCCCAAATGCTTGCCTGCCTTCCTGATTGCTCCTAACCACTTCAGTCTGCCAGCCTGCTCACCCCCTAACCACTCCCCTGCCAGTCTGATTGATGCCTAACTGCTCCACTGCCAGCCTGTTTGCCCCTAACTACCTTCTCCTGAAGGCCTGATCATCCCTAACTTCCCTCCCCTGCAAGCTTGATCGCCCCCAACTGCCCTCCCTTACAGGCCTTGTCCCTCCCAACTGCCCTCCCTTGCTGGCCTGATTACCCACAACTGCCCTTCCTTGCAGACCTGGTCCCTCCTAACTGCCCTCCTCTCTGGCCATCTTGTGATGGCCATCTTGTGTCCACATGGAGGCAGTCATCTTGTGTTGGAGTGATGGTAAATTTGCATATTACTCTTTTATTAGTTAAGATTGAAGATGCAGGAAAAGTTCAGAAAATAACAGTTTGAATACTTATGTGCAATTACATTTTGTTGTGTTTACTTTAATATATCTAACAGCATTATTTATTTTTAAGATTTACTTAATAGTATTATACTATGCATACTATTCTTCAACTTACTTTTCATATTCAAACTTGTTAAGGTCTAATTCTGTTGAGATCTAGTTCATTCACAGTCACTCATCTGTAATACTACAGTATAGAAATACACTATTTCATTTATTCATCAATTTCTGGACATTTAGATTTCCCCCCTAATTTGTCCCAGTTATGGATAACTAGAAGCCCAGTGCATGAAATTCATGCATGGGTGGGGTCCCTAGGCTTGGCAGGCAATCAGGGCTGATATGTGGGGCGAACAGGGCCCCAGCTGGCACCCGCCTTGGCCAGTCTGGTGCCGCCTGCTGGCCCCGCCCCCCCCCACTGGTCACCTCCCTCTGTGGAATGACCAATGGGGGGGGGACCTCTGCTGGCCCCTGCCTTGGCAGGCCTGGGGCCTGTGGGCAGCTCCTGTGTTGAGTGTCTGCCCCCTGGTGGTCAGTTCGCGTCATAGTGACCAGTTGTCTGCCATTTGGTTGATTTACACATTAGGTTTTAATTATATAGGATTGTGCCATGAACATTCTCTTGTATAAGTATCTTTGTACATACACACAGGTTTCTTTGTGTATATATTTAGAAGTACTATCTTATAGGTTACATGTATTTTCATATACTTTGATTACTTCAACAAATATTAATTGATAACTATTTTAAGCCAGGTATCACTTTAAGTGCTAGGAATGCATCAATGAACAAAAATGATAAACATTCTTGCCTTTTTTAAAATTGATTTTTAGAGAGAGAGAGAGGAAGAGGGAAGAGAATAATAGGGAAAAGGGTGGGAGAGGGAGAGAGAGAAATATCAATTTGTTTTTCCACTTATTTATGTATTCACTGGTTGATTCTTTTATGAGGCCTGATCAGAGATTGAACCCACAATCTTAGTACATAGGGACAATGCTATAACCAACTGAGCTACCTAGCCAGGGCTATTCTTGCCTTCTTTAAGCTTACATTCTAGAGCACTGGTTCTCAACCTTCTAATGCCATAACCCTTTAATACAGTTCCTCATGTTGTGGTGACTCCCAACCATAAAACTATTTTAGTTGCTACTTCATAACTGTAATTTTGCTACTGTTAATGAATTGTAATGTAAATATCTGTTTTGCGATGGTCTTAGGCGACCCTGCTAGTGGTTCTACAACTGCTGCTGTAAAGCCTAAGATCATCAGAAAACAAAGATATTTACATTATGATTCATAAACAGTAGCAAAATTATAATTATGAAGTAGCAACAAAAATAATTTTATGATCAAGGGTCACCACAACATGAAGAATTGTATTAAAGGGTCACGGCATTAGAAAGGTTGAGAAGCACTGCTCTAGAGTGTGCACATGAAGGGAGCAAATAAAACGTTTTAAAAATTATATGGTATATTAGAAGGTGATACGTACTATGAAGAAAAATAAAGCAGGGATGTGGAGCGTACAGGGAATGGTGGGTATGCTCTTGATTTACTTTTAAGTTGGATGGTTAGGAAGACCTCATTTAGAAAATGACAAAGAACTGAAGAAGATAGGAGTTGGCAATGAAGATATCTGCTAGATGGAGGAAGAACATCCAAGCAAAGGAAACTGAAAGAGGAACACTTTGAGGCAGAAATGTACTTGGGGTGTTTGAGAATTAATAAGGAGGCCAAGTACCTAATAGAGTGCTAAGCAGTAACAGGAGATAAGGTCAGAGAAGCAGGGAGGGGCATATCCCATAGGATATTGCAGGCAATTCTAAAGAATTTGGTTTTTATTTTTAGGGAGATGTGGAGCCACTAGAGGATTTTGAGCAAAAAATTTGCATGATCTTATAATTTTAACAGGATCACTCTGGCTGTTACGTTAAAAACAGATTGTAGATATTACCAAATTGCCTTTCCAAAGTGGATATTCCCATTTAAATTCGAACTGCTCATTTGCAGGTTATGAAAATGTAGGTAACTAACTGTGTTCAACCAGATAGATCCCTTTCTATATCTGTTAGAATGTTTTGCATATATTTGACTATCCCCAGCACCTAGCACAATACCTTAAACACAAGGTGTTCAGCAAATATTGGGTGAATAAATCTGAAGATTTTTTTTCAGAAGTTAAAGGTATTTTCATATCATTGGTTTCCAAGCCCTACATTTTATAGCTATATATACTGAGGCCTATGGTTGTAAATATTTTAAGGCTCCAAAGTTAATTAATGGTAGAGTGGGGAATAGAAATCCAAGTGTCCTGACTTCAAATCATTCTTCCAATTCACTTGTGTTTCCTAAACTTGTGGGCATAAGAAAAAGTTACACTGAAAAGATGTATCTGAACATCATATAATCACCTGGGTATCATCTAAGATGTTTGAATAAGAAAATTCAAGACAGAGCTTCTCAAACATGGTACATAAAAATAACCTGGGAGCCAAAACCGATGTGGCTCAGTGGATAGAGCGTTGACCTGCGGACTGAAAGGTCCCGGGTTCGATTCCGGTCCAGGGCATATACCTTGGTTCCGGGCACATCCCCAGTAGGCGCATGCAGGAGGCGGCTGATCAATGTTTCTCTCTCATTGATGTTTCTAATTCTCTATCCCTCTCCCTTCCTCTCTGTAAAAAATCAATAAAATATATTTTTAAAAAATAACCTGGGAATCTTGTTAAAATGATTCTGTTTCAAGGGCTGTGGAGGGGAGGTGTCTAAATTTCTGCATTCCTAATGCACTTCCAGATGATACAAATGTTCTTGATTCCTGAACCACATTTGGGGGATCAGAGCTCTAAAACAAGCATGCCAAACTCAAGGCACGAAGCCCATCAGCCACGAGTTTGACATGCTTGCTCCAGTGAAAGTATAAAAGTAATGGCTAATTATACATGCTTACTATAGGCTATAAACATGAATTCTTTCTTTTTTTACTCTAAAACCTAAATATAAGCTTGTTTTCTTATTATTTACCTTTTTGTGAGAAGAGACATTGGACTTAAAATATCAATGTATAGTTGCTGATTTCTTTCTAACTATTCTGTAAATTGCATTTTCTCCATATTAGCAAAGTAGTACTACCAAGTTCTTTCCTTGTTCATTTGATTAACCAGGTAGAACCAAGTTCCAAGCTCTCTAGACATATGACCTAGTATAACTTTTAGAATTTCAAAATAAGACAGGGAATGGAATCTTCCAACATGTCCTCAAGAATCCAGGGGAAAGCATACTTCCTATTTGCATTTTTGTGATACACTATGTTTACTTCAAATTCTAGAGATGATTTTGGCTCACAAAGCCATTATATTATGAACTCGGGTAACTTGTCATGTATTTTTAAAAAAGTAATTCTAAGTAAAGAAACTATTCTTACTTGTGGTGTTATTAGGGTTGTAGTACTACTCATTGTGTCTTCCATTTGTTGTGTTTGAACATCCAGAGTTTCAAATTGGTGTTCAAATTTGTCCATCAGGGCAGAAATCTATAAAAAGAAATATGGTCATGAGAAAAACTTATATAGAAGAGATGCAATATGAGCATCAAATATATATATATATATATTTTTACCTTTTCAAGGTTCATACTCCTCAAAGTAGCATCCATAGATTTAACTACACCTGCCATGGACTTGGTTACCTATTGGAAGCATTAAAAAAAAAAGATTGAGCATGCTATAAGCAATCTCAAACTCCAGGTATTCTCTTAAATATATTATTTACAGATCAGCCTATAAAATTTGCCTACCCTTTCTTTAACAGTAAAAGTACAGTGTGTATGTTTGGTCTTTGATTCTTCATTAGAAGACAACTCATAAATCTTACTTTAAAAGCCACTGTCAAATTCACTTTCCTTACTAAGTACTTTGACTATATCTTTTCCCCATAAAGGCCTTTACTAGCTATCCAGCACCTTCCAATGGATTTAGATTTCTGGCAACTCCTAATACTCTCATTAAACTTAAATCAAGAGTTCCCACCATGACCAAGTGGGATTTATTCCAGAGATGCAAGGCTGGGACAATATCTGCTAATTAATAAACGTGATACATCACATAAACAAACTGAGAGACAAAAATCATATAATCATAACAATTGATGCAAAAAAGGCATTTGACAAAGTCCAACAAACAACCTTTATGAATAAAAATGCTCAGCAGAGTGGGAATAGAAAGAAAGTGGGACTAGAAAGATCATATACCTCAACATAATAAAAGACTTATATGACAAACCTACAGCCAACATCATACTCAATGGGCAAAAACTAAAAACATTTCCCTTAAGAAAAAGAACAAGACAGGGATGCCTGCTTTCACCACTCCTGTTCAATATAATACTGGAAGTACTAGCCACAGCGATCAGATAAGAAGAAATAAATGACATCCAAATTGGAAAAGAAGACATAAAATTGTCATTATTCACAGATAACATTATAATGTACATAGCGTTAGAGAGTGGAAAAATTTTAACTGCACTTCCCTGTGACTACCCTGACCATGAAACCCAGCTGCATCTTGCAGAACAGGATGCTAGTAGCTTAGCTGAACAGGATATTGCTAGCCAGAGTGTTGAAAATGTGGGTTTAATACCTTTACAGTGTGCCGATTTAGCTGAGAAAACTGCTTCGTTTGACGTTGCCATTGTTCCACTTAGCCTGACAATAAGGATGTGGTTTCAGTGTTCAAAAGCTACCTTGCACCTGAGATTAGGGCTGCTCTCTGGACTCCCTGCATGGAGGAAGGCTGAGCAGTTGCAGGCCAGCTAATAAAGGCTCCCTAAATTTCAATTGGCTTGGATCCAGTGGTCATTCTTGTCGTGTTCGCTCCACAATAGAACACCCTAAAGACTCCATCAAAAAATTATTATTTTTTGCATGTATTTGACAAAATTTCTCAGCACCATATTTGACAAAATTTCTCAGCACCATTTATCTTCAATGGTGCTGAGAAATTTTGTCAAATACATAAAAAAAAAGGAAGGAAGGAAGGAAGAAAGAATTAGACTACCAACTTAAATCATACACAAAAATAAATTCAAAATGTATAAAGGACTTAAACATAGGATGGGAAACCATAAAAATAATAGAGGAATCCACAGGCAGTAAAATCTCAGATATATGCCGAAGCAATATCTTCACTGATCCAGCTTCTAAGAATGGAAACTAAGGAGAAAATAAACAAATGGGACTACAACAAAATAAAAAGCTTCTGCACAGTAAAATAAACCATCAACAAAACAACAAGAAAGCCCACTGCATGAGAGAACGTATTTGCCAATGTTATCTTCAACATTTACAGGGAAATCATACAACCTAACAAAAGGACGATAAACAATCCAATACAAAATGGGCATCGGACCTAAATAGATATTTTTTGAAAGAAGATATAAGGAAGGCCAAGAGACATATGAAAACATGCTCAAAGTCATTAATCATCTGAGAGATGCAAATCAAAACAAAGCGGTACCATCTCACACTTGTCAGAATGGCAATCATCAACAAATCAACAAATGACAAGTGCTGGTGAAGAGGAGGAGAAAAAGGAACCCTCGTGCATTGCTGGTGGGAATGCAGACTGGTGAAACGTCTGTGGAGAACAATATGGAGTTTCCTCAAATAAACTAAAAACTGGAACTTCCATTTGACCCAGTGATCCCACTACTAGGAATATATCCCAAGAAACTAGAAACACCAATCAGAAAGGATATTTGCACCCCTATGTTCATAGCAGCACAATTCACCATAGCAAAGATTTGGAAACAGCCTATGTGCCCATCAGCAGATGAGTGGATTAAAAAACTTGGTATGTCTACACAATGGAATACTATGCTGCCATAAAAGGAAGAAATTTCTACCATTTCCAACAGTGTGATGGAGCTGGAGAGCAAAATGCTAAGCGAAGTAAGTCAGTCAGAGAAAGATAAGTATCACATGATCTCACTCATTTGTGAATTATAATGAACAACATAAACTGATTAACAAAAACAGATCCAGAGACAGAGAAGCATCAATTAGATGCTCAAACCTCAGAGGGAAGGTAGAAGAGGGTGGGGGTAAGGGAGAGTTCAATCAAAGGACTTCTATGAATGCATATAAGCATAACCAATGGACACAGACAACAGGAGATGAGGCTGAAGGCATGACTTGGGGGAGATCGGGGGATAAGGACACATATGTCATACCTTAATCAACAATAATAATAATATTACAAGCCTTACCTTGCCCATTGTTACTGCAGTTTGAACTCTGGCTGCCACAGCATCAACCCTAGCACTCATTCTCAAGAAATTAATTGCTTGGTTCTTCTGGCGGATTGCATTTTCAGCATGTATTCTTGCAACTTCAGTATTCCCTTTCTGAATAGCCTGTTTTACATACAGCAAGAAGTAAATAGTGGTGAAGATAGTTTTTAATAATATTTAAGAGCTTTCATAATTGGTTTTTAAGGAAATGAGAATTTATAGTTCTTTAAGTTTAAAATCATACTTTAAAAATTCCTCACAATCCCATCACTGAGCCATTATTGTTAATATTTTATTAAATGTTATAGTATTCTAAGTACATAAACCTATTTATTAGAATATAAATTTATTATAAAGTAAATGCATAAAGACATACTGTTTTCTCATTTAATTAAAAAAACACACACATCTTTTTAAGTCAAATATACTATAACTACATCAACATTTCTAAAGGCTGGTAACATCAATGTACCACTAACCAGGGCTTTCCTTGTGACTGGTATGAACATTACAGAGAGTACATAGGTTTATTTTGGATGTATACAAGACAACTATCTTCACTTTAGTTATTTAAATATATTATTTGAAATAAATATAACTAACACAGATCTAGGCTTTTCTTGCACTAATAGCTTTGGCGAGGGCTAAAGTTAAAAGTCAGTTTAGAAGAAAATATTAAATAGCTCAGATAGATCTCCACATAAGCAAAACAGAGAAGGTACAAAAGCAAAGAAAAATTGAGACCGTACATAGATTAAAATCCTGGTGGGCACATAGTACAATATACAGATCTTATACCATAGAAATATACACATGAGGAAAATTGAAGATGGCTGCTGATGGGAAGACAGGCTGCAAGATAGTGTGTGAGTGAAAGAACGAAAGGAGAGTGTTTGTACATATGGAGAGTGTCTATTTGTGACTGAGGGACAGCTATATTCCAAGGGACTGTTGAGGACTGCCAGACTGGCCTCCCCTGACCAGGCAGCCTCCACCGCTGCTGTAATCTCTCCTGAGTGATGGGCTCTGCCACAGAGACTGTGCCATCTTACAGGGGAGAGTGGCTAGCCTTACTTTCAACCGGGAAGAATTGGATACCTACAGGGACCCTACAACCACAACCCCCCGGGAACAGCTGCAAACCCTAGAACACCGGGTCTCAAGCAGCACAAATACGTGAACTAAAACAAGCTCTGTACCTTCTCACGGAAAGGTCAGATTTATCCCAGAGAAAGGTAAGGTCTGCGATCCAAACTGGAGGGAGAAGGGTGTGCAGCAGGCTCTAGAGGTTCAGAGGAAGTCTGTGCTCCCAAAACCTGCAGCACTTGGGGCCAGTGTAGTCCAAGAATGTGGAAGGGGGACCACAGGGCTGCTGGCAGAAGGGAACTCTAGAAATCAACCCATAGCTGGGATGGGCACAAAAAGGCAGCCTGAAGCATTAACAGTATACCAGCTGTGCTGTGCCAGGGTGAAAAAGTCATGAGTTCACATGCTTACTCTGGCTTTTTCTTTCTCTTTAAATCCTTGCTTTTGATTACTAAGCCCAGTACATTGGATTACCCAATTAAAAACACTCTCAGAGACTACAGGGGAAAGTTGTTTTTGTGGAACCTGGGGATCAGAGCGGGGGTGTGGGGGAACAATCAGAAAGTATTAAGTGGAGCCATTCTTTCCCCCAAACCAGTTTTAAGTGTGGCAGGAAAAACAAAATCTAAATACTGGGTAGAAAGGACTTATAGCTCCGGATGTCACTATAGAAACACTGCCACCCAGGGGATGTGTCAGAAATTGATTCTTGTGTAAATACAACTAAAGACAGGCTGAGAAACAAAGAAATACTGACTGCTTGAAAATAGGATTGTGGTTATCACTCAGAGGAGCGGTGGAAAACAAGGAACTTCAATACTGTCCTGACTACCTGACAGGAAACAGGCATACCAAACAAGAGTAGGGGAAGTGAATGACATTCACTACTGAAATTTTTTATATTTTATCTTTTACTTAAGAAAATAATTTTTTCTCACTTGATTTTACTGTTTTAATTATATTTGTATATATAAGCTGTATTACTACTACTACTAGAGACCTAGTGCATGAAATTGGTGCATGGGGGAGTGTCCCTCAAAATGGCCTGCACCCTCTCCAACTGAGACTCTTTGGGGATGTCTTACTGCTGATTCAGGCCTGATCCCTGCGGACATCCTCTCATAATCTGGGACCACTGGCTCCTAAACGCTCACCTGCCTGTCTGCTTAATTGCCCTAACCGCTGTGCCTGCTAGCCTGATCACCCCCTAACTGCTCCCCTGCCAGCCTGATTGATGCCTAATTGCTCCCCTGCCAGCCCGATTGCCTCCAACTGCCCTCCCCTGCTGGCCTGATCACCCACAACTGCCCTCCCCTGCTGCAACCCATCTCTTCTGTTGGAATTTACCTCCTCCACACGAAGCAGCAGAGATGTGGGGACTGGCCTCCGCCACGCTAGGCAGAGCCTCGGGACTGCCAGGCCTCATGACGGGGAGCAGGAGGCCCCACCTCCACTGCATGTGGCCATCCTGTGGTAGTCATTTTGTGGATAGAATCATGTTAGGGCCTCGCTAAAGGATGTAATGCCATATAGGCTTTTATTATATAGGATTATTTTATCTTTTTAAAAGTTCTATTTTATTTTCTCTATTTTATTTTGAGATTAATGTTCTACATTTTATTTTCATTTTTTCTTTAGCATCATTTTACTCTATCTCAACTTTACCTTTATGCCAACACTCTCTTCCTCACTTTTCCCGTTTTGCTGTCCTATTTCTCTTACCCTAATTCTGCTTTATGTTTTCCCTATTCCTTCATTTTATTCCCTGTTAAAAATTCATCCTACTTATATATCTAATTTCTGATCGCCTGCTCCAAGTCCATACACACTTCACTATTCTCTTTCTTCACTATCCAATTTTTTTCTCTCTTCCCATTTTTCTTGTTTGTTGTTTGTTTTGTTCTCTTTTATGTTTTCTGTTTTATTTTGTTTGGTTTTGCCCTTCTTTCTCTCTGTCCTATTGTTGTTTTTTGATTATTAGATTGTGTTTTTGTTTGTGTGTGTGTGTGTTTTTCTCATTTTTTTTTTTGCTTCTATTTTTCCTCTCCTTGCTTGTAATTAGTTGTTTGTAGTTTGCATTCATCTCTGGATATTAGTTGTTTGCATTTTTTTGGATTAGTTGTTATTCTATTGCATTTTCTCTACTTATAGACCCCCACACACCTTTTTTATTCTCTATTTTTTTCTCTCTTACTTTTTTTCCCTTTCCTCAATATCATTTTTGCACTCTCCTTCTTTTTTTTTTAATATATTTTATTGATTATTTATAGAGAAGAAGGGAGAGGGATAGAAAGTCAGAAACATCAATGAGAGAGAGACATCAATCAGCCGCCTCCTGCATGCCCTGCACTGGAGATGTGCCCGCAAGCAAGGTACATGTCCTCGACCAGAATCGAACCTGGGACCTTTCAGTCCGCAGGCCGACGCTCTATCCACTGAACCAAACTGGTCTCGACCACTCTCTTTTCTTTTATACTCTAATTTTCTTTTCTCTAGTGGTCACCTTTATTTGGGGTTATTAGCATCGTTAATACATTTGTATTCAGTGCCTTGTGCATTGTGCCATGTTGTGTTGTATTTGTGCCTTTCAGTCAATGCAGGAGAGGCAGAGCTACATAACCAGACACCTGTAGAGAAGAGATCACAGGGAGAGAAAGGAACTGACCACATACAAAAGAAATGGAGGCATCACCAAAAAAGGAAGTCAAATAAATAGAAACAAGCAATATGTCAGAGAAAGAATTCAGAGAAATGGTCATAAGGTCACTGAAAAGGTTAGAAGACAAATTTAACCATATGTGTAAGAAGCAAGAGGAAATGAAGAAGAACCAAGAAGAAATGAAAAATGACATCACTACAATAAAGAACTCAATAGAAAACATCAACAATAGACTAGAAGAAGCAGAGGACCACATCAGTGAGCTAGAAGACAAGGTAGGAAAAAATACCCAAGCAGAGCGGCATCTAGAGAAAAAACTTAAAAAACAGGAGGAGAGTCTAAGGGAACTTTAGAAAAACAACAAAATGAAACATCTGCATAATAGGGGTGCCAGAAGGAAAAGAAACTGAGCAAGGAATAGAAAACCTGTTTGAAGTAATAATGATAGTAAACTTCCCTGATATCAGGAAGAAAAACTCAAGAAGCTCACAAAGTCCCAAACAAAATTAACCACAAAAGACCAACATCAAAGCACATTATAATTAAACTAGAGGCCCAATGCATGAAGATTCATGCAAGAATGGGCCTTCCTTCCCCTGGCTGCCAGCACCGCCTTTGCTCTAGCTGGAGCCGCCTTTATGCCTTTGCTCCACCCAGAGCCACCTTTCCACCTTCCCACATTGGCCAGAGGCCCAGAGTCACTGGGGTGGGGCGGGAAGTCTGCATTGTCACCACGGCAACAACACAAGTGTCCTGCCCCTGGCTACTCGGCACCTGTGTATGCAAATTAGCCTACCATATTTGTTGGGTTAATTTGCATACTCAATCCTGATTGGCTGATGGGTGTCATGAAGGTACAGTCAATTTACATCTTTATCTTTTACTAGTGTAGATTGGCAAATAGCAACAACAAAGTAAGAATCTTAAAGGCAGCCAGAGAAAGTTACCTACAAAGGATCCCCATCAGACTAGTGACTGATTTCTCAACAGAAACACTTCAGGCCAGAAGGGAATTGAATGGGATATACAAAGCATGCAAAGTTAGGGCCTGAATCCAAGAATACTATACCCAGCAAGGTTATCAATCAAAATTGAGGGTGAGGAGTTGGAAGATGGCAGCAGGCAGAATGGAGGTGTGGGAGAGGGTGTGAATGAGTCAGGGTGTGAAAGGAGAGTGTGTGGATGTGTGTGGTATGTGGGTGAGTGAGGGAGGGACAGTTAAATCTGGCAGGAGTAGCAGGGGATGGCAGACCAGGCTTTCTTGGACAGGGAGAGATTACCACTGCCGCCAGCATTCCCCAGACTACAGGACTTAGGCACAGACCCAAGCCATCTTGAAGGGGAGAGCAGCTTCTTCTAGGAACTCATCAGCACCACCACCAAGACTGGCCTTGCACATTGCCCAAGACCTGGCAGCCACTCCAGCCAAAATCCTGCTGCCCCACCCACAGACCTACAGACCCTGGGACCTCCAACTCCAAAGATGCATGCTCCCGCAGCAATAAGTGAAACTTCCCTTCTTCCCCTGTCCCACTTCTCCAGCACCATAGTCAAGCTTTTCAAGCACATGTGCTGCCTGAGCCCACCACTCCACAGGCCACAAGCGAGTGCTGCTCTGGGGCACACTCTTACCCAAACAAGGGCTCACTGTCCCAGCAGTAGAAATTCTGGATTTCCTCTTCCTGGATACCTCCCTGCAGCCACCAAGGTCGCAAGGATTCAGTGCCAGGGCTCCTCTGGGAGCCTGAGCATACTGCCACTTGCACGTGCAAACTCAACCAAGGGCATAAGACCCAGGCAGTGGAAATACAGACTTCCCCCATTCCCAGCTGCCTGCCCAGGGACACCTCAGTCACATAGCTTTAGCACAAGGGCCTATCTGAGTGCACCGCCCTGGCCATCAATCCTGGGGTTCCCCTAGGAGCCACCCCTGAGCACATGCAAATTCAACCAAGGGCACAGAAGTAAAACTGAGTTTCCCCACATCACAGCTGCTGATATCTGGATGCCACAGTAGCTTTATGCTAGTATGCAGGCCCCTTCAGCCCAAGGCCTAAAAGATGGCTCTTGGGTGCCTCTGTGAGCCCCAACTGGTCACACTCTTATCCAAACAAGGTCCCACTGCCCCTGCAGTAGAAATTCTGGATTCCTCCTTCCTGGATACCTGCCCAGAATCATCTCCATTGTGCAGCTTTAGCACCAGGGCCCCTCTGAGTGCCTGAGTGTGCCGCCACTGGGCATGAGTAAACCCAACCAAGAGCATAAGGCCCCCAGCAGTAGAAATTGGGACTGCTACTTCTAGCTGCCTACCCACAGATACCTCAGTCACGTGGCTTAAGCGTGAGGGCCTATCTGAGTGCACTACCCTGGCATTAGGCCCTGGGGTACTCTGGTGGGCCACCCGTAGGCGTGCATGAATTCAATCAAGGTCACAGTAGCAACAACTGAGTTTTCCCACTTCACAGCTGCTGATCTCTGGACACCACAGCTGTGCTTTGCCAGAGCACAGGTCTCCTGAGCCCATGGCTGCAAAGGCAGCTCTTGGGTGTGTCTGTGAGCCTCTGTTGAGCACACTCTTATCCAAACAAGGGCTCACTGCCCTAGCAATAGAAATTATGAGCCCCCCCCCCCCTTCCCTTTCTGGATACCTCTCCACAGATTCCTTGATCACATGGAGTCTGAATGAGGGCCACACTGAGTGCACTGCCCTGACAAATGGCTCCTGGGTGCCTCTGTGAGCCTCCACTGGGTGGGCACAAACCCAACCAAGGGAAGAAGGCTCCCAGTAGTAGAAATTTAGATGTACCCAACTCCTGGCTGCCTACCCAGAGACACCTCAGTCACTCAGTTTCAGCGCAAGAGTCTCTCTGAGTGCACTGCCTGGCAAACAGTCCCGGGGTACCTCTGTGAGTCACCACTGGGCACACTCAAATTAGACCACCAATGACACAGCAGCAAAAACTGAGTCTACCCAATTCACAGATGCTGACCTCCAGATACCAGAGTCGCACTTTTTCAGAGCACAGGCCTCCTGAGCCCACTGCCTCAAAGGCGGCTCTTGGGTTCCACTATGAGCCCTCGTGGGTTGTACTTGTATACAAACAAGGGTGCACAGCCCCAGCAATAGAAATTTTGACTCCCCTCCCCCTTCTGGCTGCCTGCCCATAGACACTTTGGTCACGCGGCTTCAATGCAAGGGCCACGCTGAGTGTGCCTCCCTGGCAAACGCCTCCTGGGTGCCTCGGTGAGCCACAGTTGGGCACACGCAAATCCAACCAAGGGCACAAGGCCTCGGCAGTAAAAACTGAATCTTCCACCCAACAGCTGCCAGCCTCAGGACACCATAGTCATGCCTTTCCAGAGCGTAGGCCTCCTGAGCCCCACCATCCTGACAGATGGCTCCTGGGTACTTCTATGAGCCCCCACTGGGCATGCGTGGTTTCAACCAAGGGCACAAGGCAGCAAAAATTGGGACATCCCCCTCCCCGGCTGCTGACCTCTGGACACTACAGTTGTGCCTTTCCAGCACACAGGCCTACTGAGCCCACTGCCCCTACATGCAGCCCCTGGATGCCTCCTTGAGCCACAACTCAGCATGTTCGTAACCAAACAAGGGTGCACGGCCCCGGCAGTAGAAATTTGTACTTCCCCCTTACCAGCTGCATATCCACAGACATCAGACACCATGTCGTGTGGTTTCACCACTCAGGCACCCTGAGGTCACTGCCCTGGCAGGCGGCTCCTAGGTGTCTCTGTGAGCTGCCACTAGGCACACTTGTATACAACCAAGGGCTCAGAAAACACTCACCTGGAAAAGCAAGAAGAGAAAAGAACCCAAAAATGTGAAGATAATGTAAAAAGCCTCTGGGACAGCTTCAAGCGTACCAACATCAGAATTGTGGTGGTGCCAGAAGGAAAGAGAGAGCAAGATACTGAAACCCTATTTAAAGAAATAATGACTGAAAATAATAATTGAAAAAAAGAAAACTATGTTACATCTACACAGTGGAATACTATGCTGCTATAAAAAAGAAGGAATTCTTACCATTTGCAGCAGCATGGATGGAACTAGAAAGCATTATGCTAAGTGAAGTAAGCCAGTCAGTGAAAGAAAAATACCACATGGTCTCATTTATGGATAGTAAAGAACATTATAACCTGATGAACAAAAAGATAGATACAGAGGCAGAGATGCATCAAACAGACTGTCAAATTACAGTGGGAAGGCTGAGGGGAGTTAAGAGATCAACAGAAAGAAGCATATAAGCATAACCAATGGATGCAAGACACTGGGGGAGTAGGGTGAGGACATGTGCCGGGAGATAGGAGAGGCCGGGGGAAGGTCAGTTGGGAAGAAAAGGAGACATATGTGCTACTATTTGTAATACTTTAAACAATAAAAAAGAATGAAATATATACTTGAAACCTATATGATACTATTAATCAATGTCACCCCAGTAAATTTAATATAAAATTTTAAAAATTCCTTAATGCTGGGAATTTAGTTTCTTTCCAATTCTTCAATAATATAAAGAGCAATGTAATAACAATACTAGAACATGCAATTTCACACTTTCCTTTTTTTCTAGTCAACATTCATCACCACACACAGTTATAATTTTTTTCTTGTGAAGAGAACTATTAAGATCTATTCTTTTAACTTTCATATGTACAAGTTGTACATTAGGACCCCAGGACCTAATTATTTTATAACTAGAAGTTTGTGTAATTTGACCATTTTCTCTCTTTTGACTCACCTCCTATCCCCCTCCTCTGGATACCACCAACCTCTTCTTTATCCATGCAGTTTTTAAGATTACACATAAGTAAAATCACATGTATTTGCCTTTTTCTGTTTAATTTATTTTTAGTTAGTATAATACTCTCAAGGTCTATACACACTATTGCAAATAGAAGGATTTCCTTCTTTTTATGGTTTTTTATTGTTGATTTTGCTTTGATCCTTTTAGTGTAAAGTACACCATAGCCATGAGTACAACTATTTGCAATTCAACCTCCTAACAAATACACACAGTATACATTAATACTATAGAATGCTTAGATATAAAACTTCAGAGACTATAAAAATTAAAATGAACCAAAAACATTAAGTTTTATTCTTACATATAGGCTTTATACTTCTAAGAGAAGTTTGGGCTACAAATCAAAGGGCAATCTTTAGATGTAGGTAAGTTATATTCTGTATGTGAGCCACACTTGAACATGTAAGTAGTAATAAACAAAAAGGAGTCATTATTAACTATGTCAGATAATAATTTATTTAGATATATATTTGGTTTAGAATGCTAAAGTCAAAAATCTTTCTATTTTTTATCTTTATTGTTAAAAGTATTCCAAATGCCCCCCCTTTCTCTCCCCCACAACCCAGTTCCTCCCTGCCCCAGGAATTCATCAGTCTGTTCCATGTTTCCATATTTCTGATTCTATTTGATTTATCAGTTTAATGTGTTCATTAGATTCCACATATAAGTAAGATCATGTGATACTTGTCTTTCTCTAAGCCAGTAATCTTTCTTCAATGTAATAAACTGAAACATTCACTCTTGCATGATTAATTGTGCTATCATGAATTTTTAAAAGATAAAAATAATAAAAGTAGCTTACCTTTTTAATCTTAGCCTTTTCAGACTTTTCTTCTTTGTCACATTTCTTGGCATTCCTACTAAGCTCTTTTGCAGCAAACTTTAAGTTAAATAGGTGTTCTATAAATATATGTTAAGGCTATTCCAAAAAAGTCATTTCACAATAACTGCAAATGAGATGTTACATTTATAAAAATTATCAGATAAAATTATGTTAAACCAACTATTCACAAAGTATTAGATAAAACAGAAAAACTTTTATCTATTACACATTTTTTATTTAAAAACTTCATTACAAAGATGGCTGCCAATGGGACAGCAGGCTGCAAGATAGTGTGTGAATGAGAGAGCAAAAGGAGAGTGTGTGGGCATGTCATAAGGGATCAGGGGTCTGATGGCGTGCACGGAGCTGCATGCAGAGGACAGACTGCTGATAGTGCCGCTGATTGTGGGAGACAGACCCTCCCAACTGTACCACTTCTGACTCCACTAAGCTCATTTGGGGTGAAACCCTGGGGACCAAACTCATGTGGTCCTGGAGCACAGGGGAGCCGGAAAGGCAGCGGTCTAGAGGCACTGTGCACGTGCACAAGGACCGCTCCAGCGATTACCCAGTCAGGTGAGACTCAGGGGCCGTGGAGGGCGGGGCCGACTGAAAGGCAAGGCAGTCCCTTAAGCCCAGAGATTCCACCCATCCCAAGCTCAAGAGAGAGGCTTCTGCAGTTTTGCAAGTCTGGTATCATAAGGCTGAATCCAACACAGAAGTTCTCCCAGCATAGTGAAAATGCCAAGACAAAGGAAGGGATCACAAACAAAAGAAATGGAGAAAAACAAACGACTGGATATAGAGTTTAAAACCATGCTTATAAGGTTTTTCAAGAATATCCTAGAAAAGTTGGATAAAGTTAGCGAGAGCAAAGAGGAGATGAAAAAGGACCAAATAGAGATGCAAAAGATCCAACTAGAGATGGAAAGGGTCCAACTAGAGATGAAAAAGGACCATCTAGAAATTAAACATACACTGACAGAAATAACAAATATTATAGAGTCCTAACAGCAGACTAGAGAAAGCCAAGAATCAAGTCAAAAATTTGAAATATAAGGAAGCAGAAAACACTCACCTGGAAAAGCAAGAAGAGAAAAGAATCCAAAAATGTAAAGATAATGTAAGGAGCCTCTGGGACAGTTTCAAGTGTACAACATCAGAATTGTGGGGGTGCCAGAAGAAGAGAGAGAGCAAGATACTGAAAACCTATTTAAAGAAATAATGACTGAAAACTATCCCACATCTGGTAAAAGAAATAGACTTACAAGTCCAGGAAGCACACAGAACCCCATATAAAAGGAATCCAAAGAGGACCACACCAAGACACATCATAATTAAAATACCAAGAGCAAAAGACAAAGAGAGAATATTAAAAGCAGCAAGAGAAAAACAGTTCATTACCTACAAGGGAGCACCCATACGACTGTCAGATGATTTCTCAACAGAAACCATGCAGGCCAGACGGGAGTGGCAAGAAATATTCAACGTGATGAATAGCAAGAACCTACAACCAA
>PVJN01039509.1:0-19759 GCA_004026805.1 Lasiurus borealis
AATTCAGAGAAATTAATGACGACTTTCCGCGGGACGGCTCCCTGGGGGATGATTAACACTTCATCGTCCATCTGATGCGCGGGGCCCGGCGCTCCACCGCGCACATTTGGGCCGCGGCCAGCCGCATTAAAGGTTATTACGGAAAACGCGACCTGCACACGGGCGCCCGGGCGAGAGGCAGGATGGACCGGGAGGGGCGCGAGCCGGGTGGAGGGAGCTCAAGTTTCCCGAGGTGTGCACACCTGGGGGTCCGAGGCCCCCCGAAGACGGACGGGTCTCTGTTTCAGCGACTCAGGGCAGGGAGGGTGGTGCCCGGGAGGGTGCACAGAGGCTGGGGAAGGGCAGGGGGTCGCCGGCCATGAGTGATGGTACATGGCTGATGGAGGCTTTCCCCGTCTTTCAATCCTCACAGAGTGACTGGGTGAATTTTATTGCCCACCCCTTTTACAGGTGGAGAAACTGAGGTTCAGAGAGGTTGTGTGAGGTGCCCAGGGTAACACAGCTTTAAGAAGCAAAGGCTACGTATTCATTTTATTTTATTTATTTGTTTTTTTAAATATATATTTTTTTATTGATTTCGGAGAGGAAGGGAGAGAGGTAGGGAGTTAGAAAACATCAATGATGAGAGAGATTCATTGAGTGGCTGCCTCCTGCGCGCCCCCTACTGGGATCGAGTCTGCAACCCCAGCATGTGTCTTTGGCCGGAATCAAACCTGGGACCCTCAGTCCACAGGCCAACGCTCTATCCACTGAGCCAAACCAGCTAGAGCACTGTATTAATTTTAAAAAAGAAAAAGCAAAGGCAGGATTTGAACCCAGGTCTTTGACTCCTGAACTTTTGCTCTTTCCACCACACCACTGGGCAAAGGTCTTATTCTTTTATGCATCTGCCTCAGCTCCTGGCACAAAGTGGATGTGTGCAAGTGGGGGGGGGGCAGCGGGGGTAGAGGTAGGTACTCAAAAATCTTTGTTGTATGAAATACCTTTGCAGGTTCCACGTCCATGGTGTGGGCTAGAATCCTAGAGAAAAGGAACAGAGCAAAGGAGTTCCACTCTGGACCAGGAAACTGGAGAGAGGTTTCTTGTGGATTTCCCTGTTTGCCCTGGACCTCTAGAATCTAGAGGCCTGGGGTCTTGATCCTTTGTCAGAAGAAAGGAAGACATGAATGTGTGTGTGTGTGTGTACACGTGTGTCTGATGAATGTATAAGTTTGTGGATATACGCCTGTCTATAAATATGTGCATTTCTTTTTTATTTTAATATATTTTATTGATTTTTCACAGAGAGGAAGGGAGAGGGATAGAGAGTTAGAAACATCGATGAGAGAGAGACATCTATGAGCTGCCTCCTCCACGCCCCCTACTGGGGATGTGCCTGCAACCAAGGTACATGCCCTTGACCAGAATCAAATCCGGGAACTTTCAGTCCCCAGGCCGATGCTCTATCCACTGAGCCAAATCGGTTTCGGCAATGTGTGCATTTCTGAGCATGTGTCTTTGTGCTGCCTATGTGTGAGACTGTCTGTGATATAAGGGTGTGTACATTTTGAGGGAATGTACCTGTGTGTATGAGTGTGTGCATCTGTGTGTCTATCAGCATGTGCACAGGTGAAGGTGTGCATATGTGTATGTGCGTGTGGTGTCCCAGGGGAGCCTGAAGACTCACAGCTGAAGATATCTTTGATTTGATTTGCCCAAATCTCTAGCAGGTTCCAGGCTGTGGTGTGTAGCGGTATGTATCTGCATAGGGTGTGGGGGTTAGGTAGCCTGAGTAGTGGGTGCCTCTGGCCTCCCAGGCACAGGGGGATGGTGTCAACTTCCTGGGTCTGAGACTGGGTGGAGACTGGGTCCTGAGACCTCCACTCAGGACTTGCATAGGCCCTGCTCTGCTTGGAGAGGGCAATGGGGAGGTGGACCAGGGTGAGAGGGTGCTCAAACAGTGGAGGGGTCATGCCTGTTCTCTTCTCCCCTCCCCCACCCCACAAATTTTTGGACTAATCTTCTAACCAGGCTGCCGTTTCTTATTCTAGACTAAACATATTCGCCCTAGGGCGGTAGAGTCCCCAGAAATTATTGTATGCAGACTTCTGACTCTGGGGGATCATACTCAGAGTGAAAACTTCTCTCTTTAGTCAGCACTCCTAGGCAGGTTCAAACCAATGTCCTGTCTCTGGGAGCCTCTGGTAAGTCCATGTATTCATTCTTACGGAACTTCACACGACACACGAGCCGAAGCTTCCCGACTCCTTGTGCTGGGAAGCTCTTCCAGCGTCTAACCTTGAATCCTCTTGTACTTTGTGCTCATAACCCCACGCTGAGTTTGTGAAATTGGAACCCAGCACCCTCCCCATGTGGAAATAGATTCTTCTGGTTAGGGGTGTGGTCTGGAGGGTGGGGATACTGAGAAAATGCGGGGCTAAAGCCTGGTGGATCTCAGAGGAGCTGGACCATTTCGGAGGAGGGGACAATGATCAATAGGACAGTTTCAGAGATGGGAGTTCAAAGGCCATAAGTTCCATCCCCGCTATTTTACAGAGAGGAACTAGAGGCCTCAGAGGGAGAAGATTTCCTAAATGTCCCTGCTCCGTGGTGGTTGCCTCTGGAAAACCCAGAATCCTGATCTAGGAGCCCTTCTCGTGCCCTGGTGGGAGGACCTTACACTGGGTTCCTATTCTCTGGGCTTGGTGGAGTGAGGGGAGGGAGGGATACAGCATCCAGACCAAGGCACTGTCCCCTTCCTCTTGCTTAAGCCTATAGTGACTTTCAGCTGGGCTTCAAGGCCTTTCAACACTGGTTCCTTTAACTTCCTATTCTCTCTCCCCAGGACCCGGGTTTGTGAGATCCTTCTGGGCAGCTCTTCAGTATTCAGTCCTCCCTCCCTATCTCCTAGCCTCATAGTCTGTCCACAGCCTGAACTATCGTCTCTTTTCCTCTCGGCAGTATCACCCCATACGCTCCTCCTCTGGAAAGTCTTCCTTGATTAATCCTCCTGGTTCTAGATCCCAAACTTCCTCTTTCTACACCGCTGTCCCGGTGCCTGCAGGTCTCTCCCTGTTCTCCTCTCTTCTGTTCCTTAGCTGTGTGTCTTGTCATCATTCCTCCCTCTCCACTGTCCCACCCACATGGGCTAGCACCTGTGGGCAGGCCTGCCTTTTCTCCTTCCTCCCAGGAGCCCTCTCCACGTGCCAGGTAGGTCAGGACTGCATTGGAGAACTGACCAAACCCGTCCCTGTTTTCTGTGTTCTGGGAAGGGCAGAGATAATGGCGTCCAACTGGGTGTCGTCCTGAGGAGGGAGGTGGCAGTGTCTGTGTCCTGGTGTTTATTCTGGGTGAGACCTCAGCTGCAGCTCCTGGTCCTTCTCCTTGGTGGCCCCTGGCCCAGTTAACAGGCCCCTCTAGTCTACTGCTCTGGAGCCCCTGGGATGTTGGGCCGGGGGTAGGGAGTAGCAGGCAGCCCCACTCTGATTCCTCGCCTTGGCCTTTGCACTGCACTTGACCATTTGCTTCCTCGTTGGGTCTGTTCAGACTTTTCTCTCAGGCTTCTCTTCCACCCTCCCTTTCCTCCTCCCATCCGAATCCTCACTCAGCCCACCTATTACACAGAATTCTTTCAGAAAGCTCTGTCTTTCCAGAGACCCTCAGGGTTGATTTCTGCCTGGGGAGGAGGAGCTGGGCTGAGTGGAGATCTGGGTGGAGGACCGGGTCCTGGCTCTAACGCTGGATCAATCGATGCATTGGCCGCCACCTTGTGGCAGGTACTGAGAACTGCAGGGTTGGGGCCCCGGAGCTGAGAGACCTCCTTCCTAGAAAGGGAATGCCTGCAGAGTCGTGCACTATGAGAGTAGTGGCCTCAGAAGTCCTAATAGACATCGGAGGTTTCCGCAGGAGCTTTAGGGTGCCCAACTGACAGGGGAGTAGAAGCTTGGAAGGGAAGTCAAGTAGCAAGGGCACTTCTAGATGAAAAGAGAGAACTGAAACTCTGTCCTAAAGTCTCACATCTACTATTCAAACTCTTCCTCCTAAAAGGAAGCAGGTAACACTGAAGCAGGAGGAGCTGAGGTCTGACCTGTGTAAGAACTTCCCAGTAAGTCCCAAAGCGTTTTTGGACACCACTGCTTCTGACAATTGCACAGCTTTTCAAAAGCCTCCACCCCGTACCCAGTGACTTGCTCCACCTTCAGGTCCCCTGACCTCATTGTGCTCTGCCCAGGTTCCCTGGCCTCTCCTACCCCAGCCTGTGTGGTGCCTATGATCAAGGTGCTAATCTGGGAAGTCCCCTCTGTGGTCTAACTCCAGCCCTTCCTGTAGCCCTGGAAACAGAGAGGCCACCTACAGCTAGCAGAGCTGCCGAAGGGAAGGTGGCCCAGCGGAAGCTGTGAGGCAGGTTCCGAGGGAGGGCAGTTCTGCCTCAGCTTCTCCTCCATCCTCCTTTCCGCCGCCCCATTGCATCCTTGGACAGAGTGTTTCACCTCACTGGCGGACTCTCTTGGCTTAGAATTCAGGATTCACAGGTATCGGGGGCAAGGTGAACCCCCGAGTTCTAACCATGGCGCTTGTTGTTCTCTTCTGTAGAATGGGTCTAGGGGAAGGGAAGATAGTCTCCAACAGCCTGACTCCTTTTGGTCACACCGAGAGTCCCTTTGATGCCTCTTTCTTTCTGAGCACCCAAATCCCCGTTCCTGGGGGGCCCTCCCAATGATATCTCCTTCTCTCCCTCCTGAGCCACTGCCTTCCGTGGAGGGCTGAGAGCCGCCGCACCCTCCCTGCCACGTCCCCTCTGCTTCCTTCCCCGGGCAGTGCCTGGAGATCTTGGCCAGGAGCCCTGGCTCCGCAGGCGCAGGGTGAGGGCTGTGCCCCCGCGCCCTCCCTCAGAGGTGCCATTCCTCCGCTGCCTCATTTGCTGCCGCTGACCTTACTGAGTTAAATTAAAAAGCAATGTTCTGTGTGCAGCTCCAGCCCCATGGAGCTTGACTCTGGGAAGACGAAGACAATTACCGGCCCCTCCGTCTCCCTCTCATCTGGCTGCCTTATAATTTTTCCCCCCGCTGCCTGGTATGCAACATTTATGTTTTTAATAACACCAGAATGGTTTTGACCTTGGGAATTCATAGCAGAATGGGCACCGTGAGAGGCCCCAACGTGATTGGCATTTGTCTCAGTCCTTTGCAGGGAGAAGCCTCTGTCTGGTGCTTCCTTGATACGGAGGAAGATGTGGGGGGGGGGGGGGGGGGGGGGCGCTGGTGGTACTTAGAAGGTCTAGATGGAAATTTCAAGAGCCAGAGTGCACAAGGAGGCAGATGAGGAGAGGGAAAGAAAGGACGGTTTTGTCTTTTCGGGTTTCCCAAAGAGGATGAAAGTTGGATTAAGGTGTTGGAGAGACTGAGATGCTTTTCTCCTCTTGCTTTGTAAAGAAGGAGTCCTTGATGGGGAATGGCATGGAGTACATGTGTGTGAGTTACTCGGAAGAGGTGTGTGTGGCTCACATGTAGTTATATACTCAGCCCATGAGTCTATGAGTTTGCACATGTGCCCCCTCCCATTACTGGCTCCATCCCTCCGCAGTCACCCTGACCTTCATCTGCTCTCTAGCTCCAAGGAGAGTGGAAGAAGGCTGGACAGAAGATTGGGGTCAGACTCAAAGTAGAACTTCCCATCGGAGGGTAAAGCACACAGGACAGAGCCCTCTGGGGGCTTGCAGGTAGGGTTTCTTCCCTCTTCTTCCTGCCTTTCCTTCTCTCTTTTCTGTGCTTGCCTTCCTAGCTGCCTCAGCATTTGAGGTTAAAGGAGGCCAATGGTGGCCAGAAGGATCCGGAGGAAGAATAGGCAGGCCAGCAGGGGGACAGTGAAGAGCCTGGGAGAGAGGATCCCTGGGAAGAGAGAGGTGGGGACCTGGGAGGCCCTCTTCTCCATCTGTCCAGGGATGAAGTAAGAGGAACCAAAGTTAGAACCGGGAAAGTGCTTCTCTGTTTGCAGCTTTGAGGAGCTACTGGAAATCAGTGAAAAACGCAAATTACAAGTGAAGAAAAGTTCCTCTTGCAGTTCAGGGGGTAGGGAGAGGAAAGGGCTGTACTCTGAGGGCAGAGGAGGCTGTGTGCCTAAAGAAGAGCGGTGGGTCTCTGTCTCTGGTTAGCAGTCCTATAGGCATCAGTTCTGTACACGGGGAAGGTTGTAGCCTTGATGTTGATTTTTTTTTTTTCTAAACCAAGAGCTGTGAGCTGGCTTTCTACTGAGGCCTGAACAGTGTGCTTTTCTTTCAGCAGCATGTGCCAGCTCAATGGGAAGATCCCTGCATTGAGAACTGAGAAAACTTGGGTTCTTATTCTGGCTCCAGTATTACTCCGGGACCCTATGAGACGTCATTTCGTTTTTTGAGCTTGGGTGTCATTACAACTGGGAGGGAAAAGTCACCGGATCCTACTGTGCCAGCAACCCCAGTGCTGAGAGACCAGGAAATGAAAGGGGGCTGGGATGGGTGATGGCATTTCAGGGTTCTGAGAGCCTGAGGAAGAAGGTCAGTGGAGAGGATTACAAGAGATTTCCTGAATTCGGAAATTCATGAGTTTTTGCTGAAGCAAAATTCGCATGCACGACCCCACCCATCTCAGACCTCAGCCTGGGCCGGGGTCTGGCTCCGCCGGGAGCTGTTCTCTGCTGCCCTCCTGTGGCCGCTGAGCCCTCTGCAGGTCACAGCGGAGAAGGTTCCGCTCAAGTCCCTCGCCCCCTGGTGGACATTTAGTATATTACAAGAAGGGATCTTTGTGCAACCGCATTTTATTTTTTATAAACATATTTTATTGATTTTTTTACAGAGAGGAAGGGAGAGGAATAGAGAGTTAGAAACATTGATGAGTGAGAAACATCGATCAGCTGCTTCCTGCACACCCCCTACTGGAGATGTGCCTGCAACTAAGGTACATGCCCTTGACCTGAATCAAATGTGGGAACTTTCAGTCCGCAGGCTGATGCTCTATCCACTGAGCCACACTGGTTTTTGGCATGCAACCGCATTAAAAAAAAATATTTTTATTGATTTCAGAGAGGACGAGCAATAGAAACAGCAATGATGAGAAAGAAACATTGATCGGCTGCCTCCTGCACACCCTGTACTGGGGATCGAGCCTGCAACCCAGGTATGTGTCCTGCCAGGGAATCGAACCGTGATTTCCTGGTTCACAGGCCGACCTTCAACCACTGAGCCATACCAGCCCAGCACCCACATCCTTGCCCCCCTATCATTTGCTGGTTTCTGGAGGCACTCCCTGTAACCTCTTTAATGCTGGAAAAATCTTCCTGAGATTTAACTCTCTGCTATTGCCTGAAGTTTTAAGTTCTACTTTTTGGGGCTATGCCGAGGAGACCAGGGCTGAGACCAAGATATTGAGCGGAGAGGACAATTTGTCTTCTTCCTCTTTGGATTCCCTCTACAACCCCAGACTCCTTCAAAGAGAGACATCAAGGTCTAGTGACACTCCTGGAGAAAATGGGTCTGGAGCAGACCAGGCATTACCCATCTTCCCGCAGATCTGCACCTGAGCTCAGTCCGTCAGTGTCAGCAGGGAGATGGATTGGCAGGAGCCAGGAGGCAAGAGACGGGGATGATGGAGGGAGATGGCAGATATGACAGATGTTGACAGGGCTTTTTATTTGCTGGCTCTGGAATCCCCTCCCACCCACCAGGCTGCCCTTGGCCCTCCCCTTCTAGCGACTGTCTTTGGGAAGAAACCCAGTGGTCTAAGCTGCATTTGGGTGGGCAAGGGAGGGAGAAGAGGGTGAGTGATGGAGGAGTGTTTGGGAGGACTGCGGTTTTGAGCTGAGGCCTGATGGTCACTGGTATGCTTAAAAGGCTTGGCCGGGGACATTGTCCTGGGGGCAGATGCTGCATTGTTGGGGGTGGGTGAGTGGGAGGAATGCTTCAAGGAATGGAGTCCCACTGATTTAGGCACTAATCATTGGAGAACTGGTGAAATACGAGCCAATAATTTATTGCGGCTTCCCCTATACAAAGAAGGCCGATGGGTGTGCTCTGCGAGGATTAAAAGCGGGGCCGACATATTTCCTGCTCTCCTTCCTGCCCCATGTTCTCCCTGGACTTGTTGCTCCCTGCGTTCCTGTCTGAGGGGGGTAAGGAGCTGCTGGGCAAGTCTCCATCCGGATGCTGAGCAGAGCTGCTGGGCCTATCCCTGTTCTTCACAGGCCTGTGCCCCTGCAGCGAAGCACCCGCAGGCGGCCTCCCACCTCTCCTCTTTCCTTTTTTCTTTGCATGCACCGGGCAGGGGGGTCCCTGGGTGAGAGAGGGGTGAGTGCCCCCCCAGAGTTTCCGGCGGCTCCCAGGGGTTTGGGGGAGCCCTGGGACCGGCAGCAGGCAGGGCGGGGCCGGCGTTCGGAGCCGGGAAGGTTCTGCGAGGAGCGGAATGCTGCAGTCGGAGCCCGCGCTGCATCCTAATCAGCGCTGCTGCGGCGGCTGCGCCACGCGGCCGGCCGTCCATCTCCCACACAAAGGAAGGGTCGCCCGCCCGGCCCCCCTCCAAGCCCTCCGCACGGCCCACCCCTCTGAACTGCGGGGCAGGGCAGAGAGGCAGAGAAGGGCGGAGGGGTGGGTGGTGGGGGAGACAGACACACAGGCAGGGACCGAAAGACCCCGGAAATTACAGCCAAGACCCACAAGGGTGGGACCAGCAGGCAGAGTCAGGCACAGCGCCCTGGAGATGGAAAGGGACCGAGACGCAGGTGAACAGAGGCACCCGGAGAGGAAACGGAGACAAAGAGGCAGAGCCCGGAGCAGGAGGGAGGAAAGACAAAGAGCAAAAGGCTGACGACAAACACCGAGGCAGAAACACACCCAGAGGCCAGAGAAAGCAGAGCCGGACAGGGGCTCAGAGACAGGAGCTGAATCAGGCTTAGGGGAAAACGCAGAAACCACGAGCCCAGAGCCAAAGGCAGAGCAGCCTGGGGCCTGGCTAAGATACCCGGAGCAGGGTGCACAGAGACAGAGGAGGAGGCAGAGAGAGGGGAGGGAGGGCAGTGAGAAGGGCCAGGTGGAGGTTGCAGAGGGTGGGATGGAGGCCTCTCAGGTGGGAGGAGAGGCACATAAATGTGTGTGTGTGTGTGTGTGTGTGTGTGTGTGCAGGGGGAGCAGAAACACAGCAATTCCAAGCTCTGTTCAGAATGCCAGTCATCTGGTGAGCTACACCTCCACACCCTCCCTCTGCAGTGCCTGCTCTGAGAAATGCAGTGTGTGTGTGTGTGTGTGTGTGTGTGTGTGTGTATGTGGGATGGGGGGGAAAGGGAGGGAGGGAGGGCAGGAAGAACAGAAAAGGGTGGAAGTGAAAGACAGACTGACATAGGTAAAGAAATGGCAGAGCCCGAACAGAAATCAGAAGGAAAGAAATTGATATTGAAAAAGGGAGGAGAGAAATCAACAGAAGACAGAGAAATACAGAGGTGGAGAAAGAAACATGATGGATGAGTATGTGGATGGCAGGCAGGGAGAGGGAGGGAGCCTCCGTCTGCAGGAGGGAGAGGGGCACGGAGGGGAGGCTAAGGGGAAAAGGGTGGGGGAAGCAGGCAGGGCACCAGCTCCCCAAAGAGGCTGGGCTGGGATAAAACAACCCCGCGGTGATTGGGGAGGCAGTCAGTGAGGGGGTTTTTAGGGCGATCTTGCCTTAAATAAACACACACACCAAAAACAAAGACACCAGCCCACAGCAAGGCATCTGCCTCACAGCAGCGAGGGTGCAGTTGCCTGGGTCCTTCCTGACAGTTCTCTTTGGGGATCGCCCATGGAGCCTGCAGTACAGCTCTGTGCGTCCTCACCACAGGCCCATTTTTATCCTTTAGGGTGGATCTGATTTTTGAAAACAGCCAAGTTTTCTCCTGGATAGTAAGGCGAGGACCTCGTCAGTAAGCAGTCTTTCTAGTTAAGAGCAAGGTGAATACAGTGGAGGGTGTGCCCTCCCCGCAAGAGGCTTTGAAAGGTCATTTTGAAGGAGATACTTGCAGGATGTGGCAGGAGACTTTCCTAGTGGCTGCTTGAGGCCCAGTTTCATTTTTCCATCTGTTTGTTAAAACTAAGCAGTAGTAGCTGCCCTAGCTGGTTTGGCTCAGTGGCTAGAGGGTTGGCCAGGGCACATGCCCAGGTTGTGGGCTTGATCTTTGGCCCTGATCCCTGGACCTGGTCAGGGCATGTGCAGGAGGCAACCACCTCGATGTTGATGTTTCTCTTTGTCTCTTCTCTCTAAAAATCAATGGGAAAATATCCCAAGGTAAGGACTGAAAGCAAAACAAAGCAAAACAAAACAAAACTAGGTAGTAGTGCTCCCAGGAGCATCCCAGCCTGGTGCTGAGGGTGGGGGGAGGGCGAGGGGGGGAGGTCTGGAATTTGACAGAAGTACTCTGTCAAGTGGTCCTGCCCCCGGGGCGTTTAGAGTTCCCTTCTCTGCCAACATCATATGCAAAGTAACCTGCTGGCACCACAGCACAGATCAACAAGTGCCAATGACTAGGGCAAATTCGGGATCAGAGCCAGTTCCTTTATCTGGGAAGGCTGCCTGGAGGAGGGGAGTTGAGTGGGGTGTGGAAGGAGAAACTCAACAGGGCATGGAAGGGAGTAGGAGAAGGGGAGGAGTACCCCCCCCCCCATGTTCTGAGGCAGGATTAGCAAGCTGTAATGGAGGCCGAGGATATAGCATTGCTGGCCCACATCAGCTTGGCTCAGTGGAGAGCACAGGCCTGCGGACTGAAGGGTCTCAGGTTCTATTCCTAGTCAGGGCATATGCCTAGATTGCGGGCTCCATCCCCAGTAGGGGCATGCAGGAGGCAGCCAATCAGTGATTCTCTCTCATCATTGATGGTTCTCTCTCCCCCTCTCCCTTCCCCTTTGAAATAAAAATAATAATAAAAAGAATTGGAGTGGGGATAATGGAGAGGGGCAAATTTTGAAGGCCAGTATGGGTGATCTGAATTTGCTTCCAGAGAATTGGGGCCTCCTGGAGGGTATACACTGATATGTGTCAGGCAGTGATGTGTGTGCACATTTGTCTGGGAAAGTGTGCACTCAAGTTTGCACGCCTTCTCTGTATGTGTGTGTGGGGGGGGTGGGGGGGATGGGCGTATGTTAGAACATTCAGGTGGCTTTATGCCCCAGGCCCTTGTCTTTTTATGTCTGTGTGTGATTGGCATGTCCGTATGAGAGCAATTTTTTTTTCACTTGTGTGTTTCTGTGGTCATGTCTGAATGTTATCTCGATTGCTTTTTGTCTGTTTTATTTGACTGCATGCGGAGGCGGGCAGCGTGTGTGTGCTCGCCCGCGTCTGCAGGAGGAGCGGGGCCGGCAGGGAGCCCTGGCTGCCCAAGCATCACCGTCTGTCTCTCTCCCTCCACTGGCTCCGTCTGCCACCACCGAGGTCGTGACAAGGAGGCACACAGCAAAACGGCAAACTGTTACACCCTGCGAGACCAGACATTCATTGTCAGCCGCGCTCAGACCCCCGCGGCGGGGGAGCCACCTGCGTGCGCAGCCAGAGCGGCGCGCCAAGCAGACACACAGTCAGTCCTGCGCGCACAGGCCGCTCCGGGGCGCGCTCTGCGGAGCAGGTGCACTCGCGTGCACATACGTGCTCAGGCCCACACAGGCCCCCCACGGGCCGACACACACCTCGTGCATGACCTCCCTCTCCCCACTTCTCCTCCGAGCCCTGCGGCCCGGCCCTGCACCATCTCCAAACGCCGGCCGGAGTTTGGTGCTAGGGGGATGGGGGCGCTCACTCTGACCTCGGCGCCAATCGCGGATGTCTAATTGCTCCTCGGGCTGTGGAAGGGGTGGTGTGTGTGTGTGTGTGAGTGTGTATGTGTGTCCCTTCTTTCACTCCTTCCCCAGCCCCGCCACCTCCCACCTTCCGGCTCGCAGTTCCGAAATCGCCCGGCGGCCGAGAATTCATTAGCGGGGGGCGGATGTAAGCGCAGCGCGGTGGAACGTTTTAATTAGGCCTGAACAATAAACAAGCTAAACGAGCTGCGCAGGGCTCCCTGGCGGGCCCTCAGCCTCCTCCGCGCGGCGCGGACTCATTACGGCTGCAGCCAATTTCATGCCCGCGCCCGGCGCGGGTGGGCGGGGGGCGCGCTCGGGGCTGCGGGGCGCCGGGCGGGGGCGCCGGGGGCGCCGGGGGCGAGGGCAGCGCCGCCGGGCGCGGCTGGGCCGGTGCCCGCCCTGCCGGGCTCGCTGCTCCCCGGGTTTCCACTATCCATCTGCCTTTCTCCGTGTCCTTGAGATGAAGGTCCCTCCCCCCGCACCCCAGACGACCGGTGGTGCGAGCGTCTGGCTCCCTTTTTCGGGTCTGTCTCTCTCTCTCCCCCGCTCGCCCTCCCTCTCCCGCTCGCTGCGGCGGACTCCGGCCCCCTCTCCCCGCCCCCTCGCCTCCTCTCTTTGCCGCAGTCTCCGAGTCTCTTGCACAGACAGGGTCTCTGCGCCCGCTTGTCACACCTTCGCCTAGACTTGAGAGCTTTCCTCCCTGCCCGCCTGGCCACCGTGGACGCTCCGCGAGGGGGTCCTTCAGCTCCGTTTGCACCCCTACCCCATCCCCATCCCTCTGGGCCGCTGCAGCCTCTCCCCCTTCGCCTCCATCCATCTCTGTTTTTTTTTCTCCGTCGGGTTCTTTCTCCGACTGGCTCTTCCCACCCCGAGGTTCCAGGGGCGGTCGCGGGGCTTTGCCCCGGCCTGGCCTCCGACCACATGGGGCGTTTCTGGCCGGAGCCAGAGCTGGCATTTGCCTCCAGCTGTGAAGCTGCGGACATCGCTCGTGTCCTCCCAGCCTCTGCCAGGACGTCCCTGCTGGAGGGTGACAGTCAGCAGGGGGTCTTGGGCTGAGTCTGAATCCCAGCCCAGTCCTCACCGCGTCACCTCTTAACCTGGGGCTCACTCGCCTGTCAAATATGCAAAATAATCTCGGGTGCCTCAGTGGGCTTGTGGGAAGGAGCGAAGTGATTACCAATGTACCATGCTTGGCCCATGGTAGGTACTCGACATATATTGGCGCATGTGATCATTACTCGCCCTTCCTCGGTCTGCTCCCCCAACTCCTTAGCCTGAAAATTAAAAAAAAAAAAAAAAAAAGATGGTTCGAGGAGAGAAGAACCAATGGAAGAGCAGGGATTGCAGGCACTAAGCTCTGACTGAGCACAGGAAAGGCCTGTGAGGATGGACAAGAAGGGAGGGTCAGAATCTGATTGAACTACAGAACACAGAGAACCGTGGCTGGTGCACTGCTCTGGGCAAACCCAAACCCAGGGAGTACGGAGGCGACTGCCGTGGTCCTGCCAGCAACACCCTGTGCAGAGGTTGTCTGCGGCAAGGCTGCAGTGCGTCTGGGAGTCTGGCTTCCCCATAATCCCACCTCAGATAGAAATTGGACCCCTAAAGCCTCAGGCTGGCATGCTCTCATGCCCAGGCAGTCCCCCCTCACCTCCCACCCCACAAGGGGCCCTGGATTCCTAAAGGAATCAATTCCCCCCAGCTGCCTGTCTTTTTGACCCTAACCCTTACAGAGCTGCTTGCGGGGAATTTATCCTTCGTTGGGTTTCTTCCTCACGTCCCTGCTGTCTCCTAGAGCAGGATGAGTGAGTCACACACTCTACCCCAGGAGACCCCTGAGAGGAGCACAGGCCCCACTGTCCTAGACAGACAGATGGGAAATGAGGCGGCTGGCTGGTCCAGACCCACAGGTGCATGCTAGGCATGCTGTCAGCAAATGCTTGGGAATTGAGTTGGTCAAGAGCAACTGCACCAAGCCCTATGCCTCTGATGATGGGAGACTAGAAAGGGCCACAAGAGGGAAGATGGAAGACATAGAGGAGGTCCAGAAGGCTTCCTAAAAGGCAAGGAGGAGGAAAACTGAGAATGCATTATCTTGGGGTAGGGAATGACCTTGGAGGTAGATGAGGAGAAATGTGTAGGTGTGCATTGCATGTGTGTGCACGTGCTTTGGGGAGGCAGTGCGATAGAGGAGGCAAGGTTTGGGAGGGCAGGTGTGCTGGAGGGAGTGGGCAGAAAGCCTGGGCTGAGGGCCATCCCTCCAGGGGCTGGGGCCTGTGATAGGGGAGCAGTGGCGGTGGGATGTGTGTGGGGCAGCAATGTAAAAGGTTTCCTGTGGTAGCTCCATCGTGACTCTGGGCTGGGTGGGCACGAGGCCGGGAAGCCAGGCTGGTTTCTCTGGCCTTGAGGTGTCCTCATAGGGTATGAAGACAAATGAGCCTGGATTTCATGGGCAAGTGAGCCATGGCTGGGTGGAGGCAGCTGCTCGGGCTGTGAAATGTGGGGAGGAGGCCTCTGGGGGTCAGTAGACAGAAAGAGGGAGGAGACGAAGGGGAGGGGTAATGGAGAGACTGAAGGCCTTGAGACCTTTACCCTGGCTATCCCCTTTACGCATCCTGTTCATGGATTGAGTTATGCATTTTAAAGCTAAAAAAAAAAAAAATCTCCAAATAGATGGGTTTAGCCTTTTGTTTTCAGAAGCGAAGGTATTAGACAAGTTAACAAATGAGGCTTATACCAGTAAACTAACTTGCTAGAGGTTTCCTGTGCTGAACATGCTGAAAAGGGTACCAGAGTCAGGTCTTTCGCCCTTTGGGGCATAATCTCCCCTGGCTAGGCCCCACGCCTGGACGAGTCCCCGGATAGAACCTCCTTATCTTTGATATCTTCCCAGCTTATTCTCTCCGTTCCTGCTGAGCACAGCAGCCTCCCACCTCCCGAGCCCTTGGTCCCCCCTCCAGCCTCTAACCCTGGCATTTACTTCCCTCCAATCTTGTTTTATATGCTCAACCTCTGTTCCTACTCTCCTTTCTATAGGTCCCTCAGCTCGTGAAGGATTGGGCACTATTAACTTAATACACTTTTTTTTTCTTCTCAGACTGGGTTTCTTTCTTTTTTTTTTAAATATAAATCTTTATTGTTCAGATTATTACAGTTGTTCCTCTTTTTTCCCCCCATATCTCCCCTCCACCTGGTTCCCACACCACCCTCTGCCCTTACCTCCCTCCCATTATCCTCCTCCATAGGTGTACGATTTTTGTCCAGTCTCATCCTGTACCCCCTTCACCCCTCCCCCCCGAGAATTGTCAGTCCACTCCCTTTCTATGCCCCTGATTCTATTATATTCACTAGTTTATTCTGTTCATCAGATTTTCAATTCACTTGATTTTTAGATTCACTTGTTGATAGATAATGTATTTGTTTTCCCTAATTTTTATCTTTGCCTTCTTTGTTTGGTGTATCTCTCTTCTCACATCAGAGAGCAGGCCCTTTCTCCTCTCTTTGGACCTCTCCCTTCCCCCACAGGCTGAATGCAAAGAATGGACATGGAGAGGTGCAGAGAGGTTGAAATAAAACAGGAGAGGGAGGCCTGGGGGACAGGATACCAGTCTAGGCGTCTACATATGGGGCTTTACTGACAGGCTGTGTGATCCTGCCCTGAAACATGTTTGCCATGACCTGGGAGGGAAAAAGATATCTCCCCGCTGGATCTGAGGGTTAGAGGGGAATTATTTCCCTAATGTTCAGAGGGGCTGTATTTTGCCCCGTGATGTGGGAGACATCATCTGGAGGTCAATCCCACATGAAAAGAAATAGTCAAGAGAGAGCTTTCCTGTTCCTGTTTGTGTGTGTGTGTGCTTCTCATTTGTTCTACCACCTACCAACCCCAAGGAAATCCTTCTTCCCAAAGTATATTCCAAATTCCTTTTGCCGAAATGAAGTCCATCTCTTTAGTGGAGGTGTTTTCTAAAGTTCAGGATCTGGTGCTTGCTTCCGCAGCACACATGCTCAAGTCCAGGATCTGATTCAGTGTCTTTCTTAAAAGGTGTGTGTGTGTGTGTGTGTGTGTGAGAGAGAGAGAGAGAGAGAGAGAGAGAGAAGGAATGTAAAGGGTAGCACATGGAGAAGAAATGTAATTACCCAGCTCCTGGCTTTAATTACACGTAAGCCTGTACATTCTGAATGTTATTAAACTTCTAAGTGTCCACGGGGGTGGGATGGACCTGGTGGGTTTTCCTCCCTGATCTTCTCTGCAGGGCTTCTCTGGAAGGTTCCCTCTCCATCCTCCCTTCACATCCCAGCCTCTGGCTACATACCATTTCTCAGTGCTACAGGTGGCGCTATAAATCAGCTCTCCCAGAAAGGAGCCATCAATGTCCAGTCCAGGTGTCCCACTGGCTCTTTATCTTTCCCAGAATCCTCTGGTTCCTTCTCTCCAAACCCAAATGCTCTCGTGGAACACCACTTTTTTTTCTTTCTTTCCGATAACCTACTTGGCTGTTTTGGAGGGTGGGCTCTCTCTCTGCAAGGAGCCCCCTCCTCTCCTCCTAAGTGGCTTACTAATTACAAACAGAGAAAGCCTGGTCTGTGAAGTTAGCCTGTCTCAGCTCCCTGGCTTGGTGGAGGGAGCCAGGAGCTGGGGGATTTAAAGTGCAATTTCCTGTACCTTTTTCATTTCCTGCTGGGAGTTGTGCAGAGCAATAAGCAAGGTGGGTGGCAAGAGCCAGCAGACGGGGCAGGTGGGGGATGGGCTGGGGAAGCATCTCCACACACCGTTCTGCCATCTCCCCTTTTTCAGGTTTCAAGGTGCGTTCCCGGGGGCTGGGGCACTTGATAAATCAGTTCCTGGCACTCCTTCCCACCCTGTTCTTACCTTCTTGAGGTAAAGAAACTGAGTAGAGAGGGGCTGGGAGAAGATGCAGCTCCAATTAGTAGAATAAGAGATGAAGGGACAGGAGGGAATCTTAGAAATCCTTCGGATCCCCTCAGGTTACACACAAGGAAGAACACTGAGGCCTTGGAGAGGACACAGCCCACCCAAGGTCAATAGCTAGTGGTGGGCTGGTGTGGCTGGGGTTTATCTGACTCTCATGATTCGCTGTTCAGTGCTCCTCTCAGTGAGAGTGGGCTGTGGGTCTGTGATGCCTCTGCATGTGTGTGCCTGGATGGGGTGGGGTGGTGGTGGTGGTGGTGGTGGTGGCGGGATGTCATGGGAGGAGGTAGGATAAGGTGTAGGGGCGAATGGGGACTTATCTGGACAGACAGGTCCTGAAATATTCACCCTTTGGTGGGGCTTGTAGAAAAGCACAGGGAAGTTCAACCTTGGGGAAGTCTTTGTGAGTTGGTCCAGGAAACAGACTTGAGGATAAAAAGGAGAGAGGGCGGCATCGTGGCTCTTGGAAACGATTAGCCCCACATCTTTTCTTACCCTCTCCACTGTCAGAGGTGTGTGTGTGTGTGTGGGGGGTGTGGGGGAGGGGGCACGGTAGAGGACAAAGGAGCCAATTATTGAGTGAGTGGATTAATTGATTAATTGTCCAGAAGCTTCAAAGCTCCCCCAACAATGGCATCCCCTCCTCCCCCAACCCCAGTCAGGCATGGCCTCGGTTGGCCCGGATTATTAATTAGGGCTTGAAGTCATTTAACGATGATTTCATTATCGACGTGCTGTCTGTCTTGGGCTCTGCCCGGTTGCCAAGGAGACTCTGATCGATTGCCTTCCGGTCTCCTCCGAGCCTGCGGGCTCCTGCCTCTCGGCGAGCACTCCCTAGCGGCCGCCTCTGGTACTGCAGAGTTTCCCAGTTCTCAGCTGTGTGGGAGCCAGCCAAAGAATGGGAGCCTCGGTGGAGTTGGGTCTGCCGGGCCTTGCTCCCTGTTCCAGATGTCCTGACTGACTTTCCAGTTGCGAGGGCCCTAGGGGATTGGGTCCTCCTTTTCCCTGGTTTATGCAGTCCCTCTGATTCTGCCCCTGGTGGCCACTAACCCAGACCCCTTTGAGATGGGTATAAGAGGTAAAGGATCTCAGTTTTTGCCAAGCACCTCCCTCTGAATTTAGCTCTGGGAGGCCCAGATCAACTGTGATAAGGTTCTAAAGAGATTCCTTGAGCTCTAGGGATTACACCTGATCTCTGGGGCCTTAACTGTGGCTGGCAGCAAAGTCTATAATTGCCTTTGAGACTATTTCAGTTAATATTCTTAGGTTCTTCCCTGGCCCTCAGAGGTGGCAGAGAGAGGTAGTCTTTGCAGAGCTCAGCCACTCCTTCAGCCTCAGGAAACCCTGCAAAAAAGGTAAGGTCCAGCTTGTCATGCTATCTTACATCTTTAGAAGCTGGTTGCTCCCTCATTGGTCCCATAAAACCTAGATTCACACGTATACACTGGCCTCGGGCTCTCTTTATGCCTGAGTTTCTCTCTTTGTGGGTTCCATGTGTATGTTTGTGGGGGCCTGTTAGTAGAGCGTTGCTTGAAGGCATTGGTGATGACTTCTCAGAAGGTGTCTACATTGTTGACCCCATAGTAATAGATGCTAGTATTTTATATTTGGTGTATTCTGGTATGTAAGTGCTGCTTATGTAGCTCTCAGACACAGACATCTTCCCAGTATTCTCTCCTCACTCTTCTCCACATGTTCCCTAACCAAAGTCCGTCCCCAGGACTTTCTCCAGAGCTGGCTTCCCTTGCCTGCCTTCCTCTAATCTAATCCTTGTTCTTCTCTGCTCAGATCCTCCCAGCACTGGCTGTGCCAGGCTGCATTAGCTCGGAAAATTTAGGGCTGAGCTTCAGGTCTCTTTTGATTGCAGCATTTTGGGGGACAGAGGAGGGGATGCAGGCTGGGGTTTTTATGTCCGTGTAGGGGTCTCGGATCCCCCAGGTTGGCACTGGGTGAGAGCCTGGGGGCAGCCATGGCAGCAGCTTCACTCTATCTGCTTTCTGGGCACATCCACCAGCGAGCCGCACCTGAGCGGGGAACGGGCTCAGCAGCGAGCCGAGTGAGATTGAAGAGGATCATAAAGAAAATATATATCCTCCTCCCCGGCCTCGCTCCCTCCTCCTGCTCTACACTTGCCTCCTTCTCTCTCTTTGTCTGGCTCCCTCCCCCTTCCTCACAGCATCCCTGTTTTCTTTGTTCCTTCTTTGACTCCTTCACCTTCATCTCTGTCTGGCAGATAGGTCTTGTCTGTCAGTCTGTCTGTCTGTCTGTCTCTCTGACTCCGGATATTTTTTTTTGGTCTGCGTTTTTCTAGAACGGTATCTGCCATCATTTCCTTCCTCTCCCTCCTTCCTTCCCTGCCTCAGTCTCTTGAGGGTCGCATACCATCACATCTTTATGAGTTTCATCAGGTGTGCCTTTTAGTCTCTCCATCCCCATCTCCTCCCATCTGTCTCCTTTCGCTGCCTTCCCTGTCACTGTTCCCATCGCCTGCTTTCTCTTTCACCTCTCTTTCCTGCCTCTCTTATCTCTGTCTCTTTCAGCCTCTTCCTCTGGGTCTGGCTCATCCTCCTGCCAGCCTCTCGCTGTCCCTCCTCCCACCCCTCAAGGTTCAGATACCTCCTGTGAAGTCACCTGGATGGGCTCCAACTGTCAGGTCCCCCCATTTTGTACCGGCTCCTCCAAGAGAGATTTATGGCACCAACCCTGCATCCTCTGCATTCCCCCCAGCCCTGGACCTGCTCTTTTCATTACCTGGTGATTATCTGGGGGCCCTGGCATGTCCCCCAGCCTCCCACCCCCCTCCACAGCAGGCAGTGAGTAGCATAGGGAGAAAGGGGAAGGGATTGCTCTTGGGACCAGATGCAAGGACATGGAGACCCTCCCCCTACACCTGCCCTTCTTTCCCTCAAGCAGATGCACATCTGGGAAAACCCCAGCTTGAGGCAGGGGAAGACAGCCCAGCACTGTTGGAACAGACATAAATCAAACACCCAGATGCCCCTCCCCTTCTGTTCTGTCAT
>PVJN01039510.1:0-19757 GCA_004026805.1 Lasiurus borealis
ACCTCCTGTATTTGATAAAACTGTCTTGTAATCTGGAACAGTATGCGCTATTGACCCTGCCAGAAAACCACCTCCTCTTCAAGAGTCTAATATTAGAGGCAACTTATGTACACAAAAACCCCGCTGTCAGGGGAAAGATAAGGGGAAAAGGCAAGCTCTTGTTTGCTTCTGTCCACCTGGGCTCTCCCGGCTCACCACAAAGGAGCACAATGGAAGGCCTAAACAGTAGACTAGAAGAGGCTGAGTACTGCATCAGTGAATTAGAAGACAAGGAAGCAAAAAACACATAAACACAGAAACAACTGGAAAAAAGACTTAAAAAATAAGAAGACACCCTAAGGGAGCTTTGGGACAACACAGAATGAAACAACATATGTTTAATTGGGATACCAGAAGGAGTGGAAGAAAAGGAAGGTATAGAAAATCTATTTGAAGAAATAATGACAGAAAATTCCCCTGATATTGGCAAGGAAAAAAAATATGAAATTCCAAGAAGTACAGAGTCCGAAACAAGCTGAACCCACAAAAACCGACACCGAGACACATCATAATTAAATTGGAAAATACTAATGACAAAGTAAGAAACTTAAAAGCAGCCAGAGAGAGACAGAAAGTTACCTACAAGGGATATCCTATTAGAATAGCAACTGATTTCTCAACAGAAACACACCAGGCCAGAAGGGAATGGAATGAAATATATAAAGTGATACAAAACAAGGGTCTGAACGCAAGAATACTATACCTAGCAAGGCTATCATTCAAAATTGAAGGTGGAATCAGGAGCTTTACAGACAAGAAAAGGCTAATAGAGTTTATCACAACCAAGCCAATAATGCAAGAAATGCTAAAGGGACTGCTGTGAAAAGAAGAAAGAGAAGGGCAAAAACAAAAACAAAAAAACACTAAGGAAAATATGACAACAAACTTGTCAATAAATGTCAATGGGTTAAATGCACCAATCAAAAGACATAGGGTAGCTGAATGGTTAAGAAAACGGGACCCATACATTTGCTGTCTACAAGAGATCCACCTCAGAGAAAAGGATTCACATAGACTGAGAGTGAAGGGACGGAAAAACATTTTTCAGGCAAATATAAAGGAGAAAAACCTGCAGTAGCGATACTTATATCTGATAAAATAGACCTCAAAGTAAAGGCTATAACAAGAGATAAGGAAGCCCACTACATAATACTAAAAGGAGCAATTCATCAAGAAGATATAACTCTGGTAAACATATATGCACCTAATACAGGAGCCCATAAATACATAAAAATAAAACTCCTGGGGGATATCAAGGAAGAGATCGACAACAATACAATCATAGTAGGGGGTTTTAATACACCACTGACATCTCTGGACAAATCCTCTAGACAAAAAATCAGCAAAGAAACATCAATTCTAAATAACTCACTAGATCAGATGGACCTAATTGACATCTTCAGAGCATTTCAAGCCAAAACTACAGAATAAACATTCTTCTGAAGTGCACATGGGACATTCTCAAAAATAGGCCACATATTGGGTCATAAGCAAAGTCTCCACAAATTAAAAAAGATTGAAATCATATCAAGCATTTTCTCAGACCATAAGGACATAAGATTAGAAGTAAACTACAATAAAAACATTCCAAAAAATTCAAACACTTGGAAGTTGAATAGCATGTTATTAAACAATGATTGGGTTATAAATGAGATCAAAGAAGAAATTAATAATTTTCTGGAGACTAATGACATTAAAAACACAACAACTCAAATGCTATGAGACACAATGAAAGCAGTGCTAAGAGGGAAGTTTATAGCTCTACAGGCCTACCTCAAAAAACAGGAAAAAATGGTAATGAATCACCTAACTCAACAACTCAAAGAATTAGAAAGAGAGCAACAAGAAAAGCCCACTGTGAGCAGAAGGAAGGAAATAATAAAGATCAGAGCAGAAATGAATGACATACAGACCAAAAGAACGATATAAAAAATCACCAAAACAAAGCTGGTTTTTCTAAAGAATAAACAAGATTGATGAACCTCTAACCAGACTCACCAAGAAGCAAAGAGAGAGGACCCAAATAAACAAAATCAGAAATGAGAGAGGGGAAATAACTACAGACCCCACCGTAATACAAAGCATTGTTAAAAACTATTATGAACAACTCTATTCTAACAAGTTTCACAATCTAGAAAAAATGGACAGATTCCTAGAAAAATAACCTTCCAAAACTCACACAGGAAGATTCCAAAAATCTCAACACACTGATAACTAAGGAACAAATTGAAGCAGTCATCATAAAGCTGCCAGCAAACAAAGGCCCAGGGCCAGACGGCTTCACAGGGGAATTTTACCAAACATTCATAGAAGAAGTAAAACCCATTCTTCTCAGACTATTCCAGAAAAATCGAGAGGAAGGAACACTTCCAAACTCCTTCTATGAAGCCAGCATCACCCTAATACCAAAACCAGATAAAGACAACACAATGAAAGAGAATTACAGACCAATATCAGTCATGAACATAGATGCCAAAATCCTCAACAAAATACTAGCAAATTGAATTCAGCAGTACGTCAGAAATATCATACACCATGACCAAGTAGGATTCATCCCAGGGATGCAAGGATGGTACAATATCACAAATCAATAAATGTGATACATCATATAATCAAATTGAGAGATAAAAATCACATAGTCATATCAACTGATGCAGAAAAAGCATTTGACAAAATCCAATACCCTTTCTTAATAAAAACTCTCAGCAATGTAGGAATAGAAGGATCATACCTCAACATAATTAAAGCCATATATGACAAACCCATAGCCAATATCATACTCAATGGGCAAAAACTAAAACCACTTCCCCTAAGATCAGGAACAAGACAGGGATGCCCACTCTCACCACTTCTATTTAACATAGTGCTGGAAGTATTAGCCATTTCTATCAGATATGAAGAAGAAATAAAAGGCATCCAAATAGAAAAAGAAGTAAAACTGTCTTTATTTGCAGATGATATGATACTGTACATAGAAAACCATAAACACTCCATCAAAAAATTATTAGACTTAATAAATGAATTCAGAAATGTAGAAGGACACAAAATTAACACCATGAAATCTTTGGCATTTCTAAATACCAACAATGAACATACAGAAAGAGAGACTAAAAGAGCAATCCCATTTACCATCACACCAAAAAAATTAAAATACCTTGGAATAAACTTAACTAAGGAGGTAAAAGACTTATACACAGAAACCTACACAACTCTAAAAAAAGAGATAGAGGAAGACAAAAACAGATGGAAGAACAAGCCATGTTCATCGATTGGGAGAATCAATATCATCAAAATGTCCATTCTACCCAAAGCAATTTATAAATTAAACGCAATCCCCATGAAAATACCAAAGGCATACTTCACAGACCTAGCACGAACTTTCCAAAAATTCATTTGGAATAAAAAAAAAAAAGACCCCGACTAGCTGCAGCAATCCTTAGAAAGAAGAACAAAATAGGTGGGATTTCAATGCCAGATTTTAAGCTGTATTACAAAGCCACTGTTCTCAAAACTCCCTGGTACTGTCTTAAGAACAGACACATAGATCAATGGAATAGGATAGAGAACCCAGAAATCGACCCAAACGAATATACTCAATTAATATTTGACAAAGGAGGCATGCACATACAATGTATGGAGTCAAGACAGTCTCTTCAACAAATGGTGTTGGGAAAATTGGACAAAAACATGCAAAAAAAAATGAAACTAGACCACCAACTTAGAGCATACAGAAAAATAAACTCAAAATGGATAAAGGACTTAAACATAAGACAGGAAACCATAAAAATACTAGAGGAATACACAGGCAGCAAAATCTCTGACATATGGGGAAGGAACTTCTTCACTGACACACCTCCTCGAGGAATAGAATCTAAAGAAAAAAATAAACAAATGGGACTACTTCAAAATAAAAAGCTTTTGCACAGCAAAGGAAACATTAACAAAACAACAAGAAAGCCCACTGCATGGGAGAACATATTTGCCAATGATCTCAATGATAAGGGTTTAATCTCCAACATTTACAGGGAACTCATAAAATTTCACAAAAAGAAGATAAGCAACCCAACCAAAAAATGGGCAACTGATCTAAATAGGCACTTCTGGAAAAAAGACAGAAGGAAGGCCAGGAGACACATGAAAACTTGCTCAATATCACTAATCATCAGAGAGATGCAAATGAAAGCACAAATGTGGTACCATCTCACACCTGTCAGAATGGCTATCATCAACAAATCAACTAATGACAAGTGTTACCTCGTGCACTGCTGGTGGGAATGCAGACTGGTACAGCCACTGTGGAGAACAGTATGGAGTCTCCTCTGAAATCTAAAAATGGAACTTCCATTTGACCCAGTGATCCCACTACTAAGAATATACCCCAAGAAACTAGAAACTCCAATCAGAAAGGACATATGCACCCCAATGTTCATAGCAGCACAATTTACCATAGCCAAGATATGGAAACAGCCTCTAAGTGTCCATCAACAGATGATTGGATTAAAAAACTGTGGTACATCTACACAATGGAATTCTATGCTGTGGTAAAAAAGAAGGAGCTCATACCATTTGCAACAACATGGATGGAGATGGAGAGCATTATGCTTAATGAAATAATTCAGGAAGAGAAAAACAAATATCACATGATCTCACTCTTCTGTGTAATACAGTGGTACCTCGAGATAGAAGTTTAATCCCTTCTGTAACCTTGCTCGTATATCAAGTTGCTCATATCTCAAAGCCAATTTCCCCATTGAAATCAATTGAATGCCTTTAATGCATTCTAGCCCCCAAAATGCCACCCCGGTTGTTCTTGTTACGTGTTTTTGAATAAAAAAAATGTATTTATAAATGACAAATATTGTATAAAAACATAATGAAAGAGAATGTAAAGGGATAAACTGGCTTTATAAAGTGTATTTACGTACTTGTTACACTCTTAATGCTATACACTTTATCCCTAAACTGAATGTAATTTAACTAATCTTCACTGAACTTAATTGCTACTGGTCTTTGCATTTTTGGCCGATTTCAAAAAAAAGTGTCCAATGAGGTTTGACTCTTCCTCCCTTTCAGAATGTTTCTGAAATGGGTGAGGCAAGTTTCATTGAACAGCTCCAATGTATGACCAGTAGCAACTTTTTCAGGGTGTTTCTTTTCCACGAAGTGTGACACCCTCTCCCACATTCCTAAGATCTCCTTTATCTCACTTGTAGAGATTTCCTCCACCTCTGGCTCCTCCTCAAAACCAATTTCTTGGAGAACTTCCTTATGTTGCTGAGACTGCAACTCTTGTAACTCCTCCGTGGTGAGTTCCAGAGAGTGCTCCTCAATGAGCTCATTCACGTGTCTCTCATCCACCTCCAGGCCCATGGATTTTCCCTGAGACACTATCTCCTCCTCCACTGGCACCTCGGATTCGAATCCTTCGAAGGTCCTTTCAGCTACGGCCTCAGGTCACAGCTTCTTCCATGAAGAGGTCAAAGTCCTTGTTGTAACACCCAGCCAGGCCTGATCAATAATTGTGATGCATATTACGATGTTAAAGTGTTCTTCCAGAACTCTCGAAGGGTCAGGTTTGTGTTCTCCATCATCTCAAAACAGTGCCGAAACAGGTGCTTGATGTACAGCTTTTTAAAATTAGAAATCACCTCCTGATCCATGGGCGGCAGGATAGGAGTGGTGTTGGGAGGTAGGTAGACAACCTTTATAAACTTGAACTCTTTGAAGAGTTCATCTTCAAGGTTCGGTGGGTGAGCAGGAGCATTGTTGAGAACAAGGAGGGCTTGCATGGTTAGGTTGTTTTCCTATAGATATTTCTTCACAGAAGGGCCAAAAACCAGGTTTACCCACTCCACAAAGAACTGTCTGGTGACCCATGCCTTTGGGTTTGCCCTCCACATGACTTGCAGTTTATCTTTTAAAATCTTATGTGACTTAAAGACTCTGGGGTTTTCCAAATGGTATACGAGCAGAGGCTTGATCTTGCAGTCGCCACTCTCATTGGCGCACAATGTGAGAGTTAGCCTATCCTTCATGGGTTTTTGGCCTGGCATCGCCTTTTCCTCTGCCGTTTGTTATATAAATCCTATTTGGCATCTTCTTCCAGAAAAGCCCTGTCTCATCATAGTTGAAGACTTGCTGGGGGATATATCCTTTGGCTTCTATCAGTTCAGAAAAAGTTTTGAGGTAATCCTCAGCTGCCTTCACATCCGAACTTGCTGCCTCACCATACCTGAGGATGGAGTGAATGCCAGACCTTTTCCTGAAGTTATCAAACCAGCCTCTACTGGCTTTAAATGAGTCTTCTGATGCTTCGTCCCTGGAAGTGCGCGGGGTCTGCTCCAGCAAATCACCATAAATCACTCATGCCTTCTCGCATACGATGCCCTGTGTATCTCCTTTAAGCTGCTTCTCCATCACCGACACCATCAGTAGATTCTCCATCTTTTCATGGAGAGAGCTATGGAGCTTAGAAATTATTGTAACGCCCTCCGCTGGCATTATACCCTTTATCGACTCTTTCTGTTTAAGCACGATGCATATATTTGAAGTACTACGCCCGTACTGCCTCGCCAAGTCAGCCACTCGCACACCTTGCTCATATTTTTCTATGATTTCACGCTTTAATTCAATAGACATCATCCTCTTCTGAGCACTGACCTTTCCACTTGCTTTCTTTGGAGCAAGTTATAAAAGGAAATGTGATAAAGTATGTAAATGCACAAAAGATGCTTTGACAACGAGGTTAACAAGCACACTGACTGAGGCGTGGGAAACTATGAGATGCTTGAGTGGCAGTAAACTGGTGGGTCGTGTGCAGCCCGCCAATCCGAGCAATTACTCATATCTCAAATGTTGCTCATATTTCAAAGCAAAAAACAGCTCACTCGATGGCTCATATTTCAAAAATCTCATATGTTAGTGCACTTGTATCTCGAGGTACCACTGTAAAATGAATGACATAGACTGATAATCAAGATCAGATTTAGAGAATCAGAAACAATGATCAAAGCATCAAACCTCGGGGAAGGTGGGGGTTGGTGGGAATAAGGGGGAGAGATCAATAGAGGGACCTTCGTACATGCGTATGAGCATAAGCATTGGGCACAGACAATGGGTAAGGTGTGGCAAGCGAGGAAATTCATACAGTGGTCTCCATAACCTTAAGAGAAATGACTTCATGAGACAAAGATTTTAAATGAAACTCTGTAACATGAAAATCATTTTGGAAGGAAATAAAGAGAAGTTTCCTTTAAACGTCATAAGGAGCGGAATTGAAAGTCAATACATTTGGCCTCTTGAGCTAAGGTAAGTAATTTGTGTTTTTGCCTCCCTGAAATAGTTTATTTAAAGTTACAAAAAGAAATTGTCAGCCCATTTGAAATTGAATGGACATGGCCCAGAGCAAAGAATATTCTTACATGATATTATCCTACAATATCATTTAATTTTTTTGTATTTCACAACAACATATTGTACAACTACCCCAAACAAATATACAAACTAATTCTTTGAATGCTTAGCAGCAATTTAAAAAGTGGACATGAAAGGATTTAATTCCTTTCAGAAGGAATTGAGGCACTGGGAAGGCAGTTGAGCATTCAATACTGGCCCTCTTTCCTCTTTTGCCAAGAGAGACCCTCTTCTCACAATCCGATGGCCCTCAGCTGTAGCCTGAGCTCTGTATTCATGCTGAGGCTGAAGCCTCAAGGTGACTGATATAATGAATCTGTCTCTTGCCAAATGGTGTGAGCTGGGCCATCCCTGGACAAGGAACCTGAATTCCCCCAAATAAGTGAACAGTGCCAGGACTCCGCCAGTAGGCAAGGGAATCCCCCAGGCAGGTGCTGGGCGTGGAGGCCACGGGGGCATAGGCTACCAGGGAGACAGAACTGAACCTCACAACAACCTGTTTGGACCCAGAGGATGACTGGTTAGCCAGAGACAGGTAGATGCCTCAGAGGGAAGGAACAACCTAACACAGGCACAGTCTCCATCAGGAGAGAACTTGGGGATCAACAGAGGTGGGGCATAGAACCTCACTGCCCCCCCCAAACTTTTAGGGGTCTGAACCTTCACCCCTTCTGATACCTCATTTCCCATGCTCAGCACAAACCGGAACCCAGGTAACAGACAGAGACTGGGCCCAGCTCAGATCAAGAACCAGGTAACAGACAGAAACATGCCAACAGCAGCTGCCCTATATCTAAATTCAGCCTAGCACCAGGAATGCTCAGTGCCAACTCAATGCAAATAAACCTCTCCACTCATATATACATGGTAATATAAGATTGTTGGTAGAGTATTAAATTTGACATAAAAGAGTTATCAAGCTTACAGATTAATTTAAATTGGCGAACTGAAATAAGTGAACACCCAAGAATATTTAAGTGTACTGGACAAAAAGCTGTTTCTAACATATTAATTAAAATTTCTATTGATAGCTCGTCTCATGGTATAATGGTTTAATATGTAATGAACAGAAAGCAGGCATATTTGTGGGCAAAACGTTAAAATTTAAAGTTATCAAGATTGCATTAAAAAATTTTACCAAATTCTCCATCAATCAAAAAAAAAAAGTTGGGGGGAGTAGGATAATAACATGTAAGGAAAAAAAATCTGGTAAGTAAAATACATTTAGAAAATTTTCACTTTAGAAAATTAATTTTAATTTGTAATGCTAACAGCAAGACACCCATGAAAAACACACTTGATGTCAAAATAAGACAAAGGAAAAGCAGATAGGCAAAATTAAAAAGACCCCAAGTCAATTTTATAGAAAAGATTCCTGTATTAACTCTTGGTTGAGAATATGTTTATATACTTTCAGAAATCAACTCCAAGACCAAGTGGACTCCTGCAACAGAGAAGAACTGACAGGTCTGTGCCAAACACCAAGGCAAGAAGAGAAACAGTCCAGAGATGAAAGATGCTGACGACACCTTGCCATGTGAACAGTTAGCAGCTGAGCATCGCTACAGGATGCCCAGGACCAAACCAGCATTGCCACCATCTGTCCTGTCTCCAGATACCACTGAAGAGGTGTATACATAAGGAACTGTCTGACATTGCAACTGGGACTCAAAGTTATTAGACATTGAAATTGAGACTCAATTATTTTTCTTTTGCTCTGGTGGATTGATTTCTAGCCTACAGGGGTAAGATGTTTTTAAAGACAAGAAACAGGGGGTGGAGGGGAGGAGGCAGATGCAGAGGCAAAGAATGGACTGTAGTGCTACAGTGGGAAGGCAGGGAAAGTTGGGGAGGAGGGGCCTATAGGAGATCAACTGAAGGACTTGTAGGCATGTGTGTGTAGGCATAGGCAGTGGAGACAGGGCAATGGAAAAAGGCTGTGGGGGGAGAGGGAATGGGTGAAGGCATGTACTGGGGGGTTGAAGAGGGCAATAGGGGGAATAATAATAATAATAATAATAATAATAATAATAATAATAAATAGTTTCTCCAAGTTGGAATTAATTAAAGTCAATGCAATAACTAAAAAAAAAAAAAGAAGAAAAAGAAACTTGACTATTTCACAGAGTTAAATGATGAGACTATGCCCTGTGCATAGTAGATAAATCAGAAGTTCCTCTGGGAATAACTGGTTTACTCTTATTTGAGTTTTCTTATTTGGAATATTTCATCAGCATCACATATATATCATTTCTTCTGGTTTTCAATGGTACAGTGGTATCCTTTAACAATCCCTGTCTCTATACTTCATTGCCTAAGTAAATACATTATGTTCTCTGAAAAAAAAAATAAAAGCAAAGAAAGAGTGATAATAAATAAGATCACATATTATATCTTATCCTTTCCAATTTTGAAAACAATAAATTGACATTAAATTTAAGCATTAATGCTAAAATAACTCTAGATAATCATACACATAAAGATAAATAATATGTTTATATTTTTTTAAATTCTTTATTGTTTAAGGTATTACGTGTCTCCTTGCTCCTCCATTGACCTCCCCTCTGCTGCCCCCACCCCCAAGCACATGCCCTCTCCCACTATTATCTGTGTACATTGGTTATACTTATATGCATGCGTACCAGTTCTTTGGTTGATCTCTTAACCCCACACTCCCTGCCTTCTCTCATAGGCTGGACAGTCTATTTGATGCTCTGTGACTGGTTCTTTTTTTGTTCATCAGTTTATGTTGTTCATTATATTCCACAAATGAATGAGATCATGTGATAGTTATCTTTCTCTGACTGGCTTATTTTACTTAGTATAATGTTCTCCAGTTTCATCCATAGTTGCAAATGGTAAGAATTCCTTCTTCTTCTTCTTCTTCTTTTTTTTTTTTTTTTTTTACAATAGTGTAGTATTCCATTGTGTAGATGTACCACAGTTTTCTAATCCACTCATTTTCTGAAGGGCACTTAGGCTGTTTCCAAATCTTACCTATTATAAACTATACTGCTATGAACATAGGGGTGCATATATCCTTTTTGATTGGTGTTTTTGTTTCTTGGGACGTATCTTAATTTTCCCAGTTGCTCCCCAAAGCAATAGGATGCAAAATGAATGGTAAGTGCTCCACAATTGTCTAAATCAGGAGGATTAAAACAAAAACAAAAACACAACAACCATAAAACTGATTTTTCAAGAAAAGGCTCACAATAGTCTACTGTGTACCCTGTTGATATGTTTTAATTTAAAAAATTAAACTGTTAAAGGAAAATAAGATATGCTTATTTTAAAGTGATTTAGTGTGCTTACAAAGTTCTTATAAAAACACTTTCAAAAAAAAATTCCTGGATGCTTGTTCATAGTCCTTATCTATCACCAAGAGTCATTTGTAGATAAATGAGATATTTTAAAGTGATTACTCAGCTAGAAATAAATGCATGTGATCTTTAAAATCTATTCTAAATAAATTAAAAATTTAGTACATTTTGAAAGACGAATATAGAAATGATTCAGGTATTATTTTTCTCACAATCCATTTTTTCAGAGGATTGAATCAATAATTTATTAATTCATAGCAATAATCTTAGGTTTGGATCTGGATTCAAGGTAAATATGAATTGCTTCAGACACTAAAGATAATCACCACACATAAATTTATTAAGCTAATACCAGATTTTTGTCATAAGGCGGCAGGGATGAGATTTCTACTGGGATTTCGGGCAGTAGTTATGAGCACTTTGGGCAACAAAGCATGAGTGAATGAATGGTATTATCCTAGATACCAAATGCAGCTAAATTAGGCTCCCAGGTTATTGCTTTTTGAATGGTTTTATTTGGGATTGTATTTTAGACATGAGGATTTTAGTTGAATCCTTTCTTCTAAAGTCATTGCAAAGCCTTTTAAAAATTCTTGGCTGTAGGAACACTTTTATGTGGTCTCTCCTGGATATATTTCCCATTATTTCTTTAAAATAGGATAAGCTTTTAGGATTCAGGATATTGCTCTAATGACTAATGAAGGTGAACAAAGTCATTGGGTGGAGTACATCTTACATATTTGATTTCAAAGTATTGTTCTCCTTGGTTCTGAATAATTATTACTTTCTCTCTCTTTTTTTTTTTAACCGGGGACTTATTTACCAGGAACTATTTCTTTCATATGGGTCAAAAGCATGCATATCAAGTTACTTCTAATGCAAAATTAAAATGTCTGACTTGAACAAATAGTACTCATGCATTCAATCAGTAGTAAAATGGCATATAGCTGGTGAGGACCATGCATATTGTCAGTAGATAAGATACTTGATTCTTTTTAATTCAAAAAGGCATGAAAATTAAAAGGATCTGAATGAGAAATACACTAACATGAATAAGAATCTATGGGGGATGAAGAATAACTTAGCTGTAATAAAGAACACTATGAGAAAGAATGCCCAAAGATAATAGGGTGCTGCAGGCCTGGGGTAGAAAGTAGGGGAGCAGTGGGGGAAAAAAGAGGAGATATATATAATACTAAAGAATTATTTTTAAAAAAATAGAGTCCATCTGTAAAACAAGACCAAAAAAAAAAGGAAGAAAGAAAAAAAGACAGAAAGAAGAGAAAGAACACCTGGAAGCATTCAACAGTACACTAGAAGAAGCTGAGGATCAAATCAGTGAGTTAGAAGACAAGGTAGAAAAAACAAACACCCATTCAGAAAGCAAAAAAAATATAAAAAAGCAGGAAGTCAGTTTTAAGGAAGTTTGGGGACAACATAAAATGAAAAAAAAAATCCACATTATAGAGGTACAGAAGGAAAAGATGCTGAGCAAGGAATAGAAAACCTGTTTGAAGAAATAATAACAGAAAACTTCCCTGACTTGGGGAAGAAAAGAGTCATACAAATCCAGGAAGGAGAGCGTTACATTCAAGATGAACCCAAAAGACCTACACTAAGACATAACATACTTAAAATAGCAAACATTAAAGAGGAAAAAAAAAATCTTAAAGGCTGCAAGAAAGGGACAGAAAGTTAGCTCAAGGGAAATCCCATTAGACTATTAGCTTATTTCTTAATAGAAACACTTCAGACCAGAAGGGAGTGGCATGAAATATATAAAGTAGTGAAAAGCAAGGATTTGAACCCAAGACTAGTCTATCCAACAAGGCTATCAATCACAATTGAAGGTGAAATCAGGAGCTTCACAGTAAAAAAAAAAAGTCCAAAGGAATTCATTACCGCCAAACCAGCAATTCAAGAAATGCTAAAACATCTGTTTTAAGAAGAAGAAATAGAAGGGCAGAACATAGGCAAGAAGAATAAAATTGACAACAAATAATAACCTTTAATATAAATGAGTTAAATGCTCCAATCAAAAAATATAGGATAGCTGAATGGCCCACACATATTTGCTATCTACAAAAGACCCACCTCAGAACAAAAGATTCATACAGACTGAAAGTGAACAGATGGGAAAAACTTTCCATGCAAATGGAAATAGAAAAAAAAAAGCCAATGTAGCAATATTCATATCAGACAAAATGGATTTCAAAATGAAGGCCATCTCAAGAGACAATGAAGGCCATTTTATAGTAATAAAAGGATTAATTCAACAAAATGATATAACTTTGATAAACATATTCAGGAGGACCCAAACATATAAATAAACTTCTAGAGGACTTAAAGAGATTGACATCAATACAATCATAGTAGTGGACTTTAACATACCACTTACGTCACTGGATAGATCTTCTGGGGGAAAAAAAAAAAAAACTACAAGAAAACAGCAACCTAATAGAATTTTACAGAATATTTCAACCCAAAGATACAGCATATACATTCTTCTCAAGTGCACTTCGGACATTCTCAAAAATATACCACATGCTAGGGCACAACACAAGTCTCTACAAATTCAAGAGGATTGAAATCATATCAAACATCTTCTCAGATCACAATGACACATGAAACTAAAGGCCAACTACATTAAAACACCCCAAAACATTCAAACACATGGAGGTTAAATTGCATATTATTAAAAAATGAATGGGTCACCAATGAAATAAATGGAGAAATAACTTCATAGAAACAAATGAAAATGAACATGCAATAACCCAACGCCTATGAGACACGTTGAAAGCAGTCTGGAGAGGGCCTATCTCAAGAAACAAACAAATAAAAAATGCTAATAATTATCTAACTCTACAACTTAAAGATCTAGAAAGAGAACAAGAAAAAACCAGAGTAAGTTGAAGGAAAGAAATAATAAAGAGCAGAACTGAAATAAATGCTATAGAGACAAAAAAAGAAAAGAAAAGAAAGAACCTACAAAGCTAGTTCTTTGAAAAAGATAAGCAAGATTGATCCACCTTTAGTTTTATCATTAATTAACAAAGAGAGAAAACACAAATAAATAAAATCAGAAACAGAAGAGGTGAAAATACAGAAACACAAAGGATTGTATGGAAATACTAGAAAGAACTATATGCCAACAAGCTCAACAACCTGTATGAAATGGACAAAATCCTACAAAAATACAATATTACAAAATTGAATCGGGAAGAAGCAGAAAACCTGAATAAGCCATAGCTATTGATATACTAGAAGCAGTAATCAAAACACTCCCAGCAAACAAAAGCCCTGGTCTGGATGGCTTTATAGGAGATTTGTACCAAATATTCAAAGAATACCAATCCTTCTCAAATTATTCCAAAAAAAAAAAAAAACAAAAAAAAAAACAAGAAGGAACATTTCCAATTTCTTTTGTTGAGGTAAACATTATCCTAATTCCAAACTAGATAAAGAGACTACAAAGAAAGAGACTTACAGGCCAATATCTCTGAAAACATAGATGTTAAAATCCTAAAAAAAATTATTAATAAATGGGATCCAATAATATATTAAAAAATCATATACCGTGGTCAAGTGGGATTTATTCAGGGGATGCAAGCATGGTTTAATATTTACAAATCAATATATGTGATATATCACATTAACAAATTGAAAGACAAAACAAGACTATAAATTCAAGAGGATTGAAATGTTTATGTGATGTATTAAATAAACAAATTGCTTTTCTACATCATATCAATAAATGTAGAAAAAGCAATAGACAAAATCCAACATCCATTTTTATAAAAACTTTCAGCAAAGTGGAAATAGATAAATCATACATCAACATAATAAAGATCATATATGACAAACCATCATCATGCTTAAAGGGCAAAAATTAAAATCAGTTCCTCTAAAAACTCGATCAAGACAAGGTTATCCACTTTTATTCAACATAATACTGGAGGTCCTAGCAACAGCTATGAGACAAGAAGAAAATATAGTAGACATCCAAATTGGAAATGAGGTTGTAAAACTATAGTTATTTGAAGATGTCATGATATTGTACATAGAAAACCCCAAATAATCCATATTTAATTTGGATTTAATAAAGGATTTTGGCAATGTAGCTGGATACAAAATTAACACCCAGAAATCAATGGCATTCTTATATACAAATAATGAATTCTCAGAAAGGGAAACTAAAAAAAAAAATAATAATAATCCCATTTACCATTATAATAAAAAATTAAAATACTTAGTATTAAACTTAAGTGAGGAGGTAAAAGACCTGCATTCTGAACACTATAGAACACTGGGAAAAAAAGAGATAGAAATAGATATAAACAGGTGAAAGAATATACTGTATTCATGGACTAGTACAATTAACATAATTAAAACAGCTATACTACCCAAAGCAATCTATAGTTCACATTCAATGCAATCTCCATCAAAGTATCAATGGCATAGTTCACATTTTTTCCAGATTTAGAACAAACACTCCAAAAATGTATAAGGAACCAAAAAAAGACTCCAAGTAGCTGCAGCAATCTTGAGAAAGAAGAACAAAGTTGGAGGAATCATAAGACCAAATATTAAGCTATACTACAAAGCCACTGCAATTAAAACAACCTGGTACTGTCACAAGAACAGACATATATATCAATGGAAGAGAACAGAGAAACCAGAAATTGACCCAAGCCATTATGCTAAGTTAATTTTTGAGAAAGGAGGCAAGAACATATAATGGAATAAGTACAATTTCTTCAATAAATGGTGTTGGGAAAATTGGACAAGTACATATAAAAATGAAACTAGATCATCAACTTACACCACATACAAGAATAAACTCAAAATGGGTAAAATATTTAAATGTAATCAAACTAAAAATCCTTGAAGAAAACATAGGCAGCAAAATATCAGAGATCTCATGTAGCAAAATTTTTAGTGATACAATGCCTCATGAAGGAGAAACAACGCAAAAAATAAACAAATGAGGAAAAGAAACCATCAACAAAATGAAAGTAGCCTACCCATATGGGATAATATATTTGCCAATGATAATAAGAGGTTAATATCCAAAATATATGAAGTATTCATACAAATCAACAACAACAACAAAATAACCCAATTAAAAACAGGCAGATGACTTAAATAGATACTTCGCCAAAGCAGACATATAAATGGCCAAGAGACATAAGGAAAAATGCTCAGTTTCACTAATAATCAGAGAGATGCAAATTAAAACAACGTCAGCCGAAACCAGTTTGGCTCAGTGGATAGAGCATCGGTCTGTGGACTGAGAAGTCCCGGGTTCCATTCCGGTCAAGGGCATGTACCTTGGCAGCTGATTGATGTCTCTCTCTCATCAATGTTTCTAACTCTATCTCTCTCTCTTCCTCTCTGTGGAAAATCAATAAAATATATTAAAAAATAATAAAACAACAATGTCAGAAACGCTGTTATCAATAAATCAACAAACAACAAGTGCTGGTGAGGATGTGGAGAAAAAGGAATCCTAATGCACTGCTGGAGTGAATGCAGACTGGTGCAGCCACTATGGAAATTGTTGTAGAGTCTCAAAAAAATTAAATATGGAACTGCCATTTGATCCAGTGATCCTGCTTCTGGGAATATATGCAACTCTATGTTCATAGCAATGCTATTTATAATAGTTTAAATCTGGAAATAGCCCAAATACCCACCAGTATATAGATAAGTGGATAAAAAGCTGTGGTACATCTACAACATGTAATACTATGCAGCAGTCAAAAAAGAAAGATCTCTTACCCTTTGAGACAGTATGGAGGGACCTGGAAAGTATTTTATTAAGCAAAATAAGCCAGTTAGAGAAATATAATTATCACATAATCTCACTCATATATGGAATCTAATGAACAAAATAAACTGATGAACAAAATGGATTCAGAGACATGGAAGCATGTAACAGACTGTAAAATCACAGAGGGAAGCTGAGGGTTGGCAAGTGGTTGGGTGGGAAGAGATCAACAAAAGAACTTGAATGCATATATGCATAACCCATGGACACAGAAAATACTGTGGTGAAGGCCTAGGGCAGGGAGCAGGGATGGACTAGGTGGGATCAATGTGAGAAAAAGGGACATATGTGATACTTTCATCAATAAAGATTTAAATAAATAAATATATACAAATATAAATAAATAAATAATTGGACATTTTTTGGGAAAATGTAAAAAAAACTTATAAAAGACTATTTCAAAAATTAGAAGCTATTTTCCTAAGATATTTCTAAAGTTTTAAAAGTCACATGTGTACTATAATCCTAATTTGAATCAAACTATATATACATAAGGATAATAGTGTTTGTCATATGCCAGACATATATGTGTATGCATATATTTAAGATTTGCATCAATCCTATGAAAATGTTATTATTTTACAGATGGATATGCCAAAGCACAGGGCAATTTAATAATTTGCTTAAGATTAGTTGGTAAGTGGCACATATACACCTTTATACCAGAAAATTGCACAGTAGTTTTATTATTTTCTATTAAGTATAACAGAATGGGTCATTTTTGTTTTCATAATTTTGTATGTTTTATAGTCTTCAAATTTTCCCCAAGTGACCAGTTATTAATAAACTCAATAAATTATAGAACTTTAAAAAATTTTGTATGCTAATTTATTGGATGTTTATAACTTCTCTTACTAAGCCATTTCCTTATTGATGGTATGAGAATATCTCTTATTTTATTCTGTCACAATAAGAGCATGATAATTATCTGTGCTTAATTTTCTTATTCTGTACTTAAGGCTGTTTCCTGAGAACAGATTTTTAGAAGTAGAATTTTAATGGGCACAAGAATATTAAAAATTTAAAGGCATTCATATATATTACTAATTTCTTTTCCAAAGTGTTTTATCAATTTACATGCTCATGATCAATGTATGAGGTGCCTGTTTTATTGTACTTTTGTTATCTTACAAGAATTAATAAGAATGTTATTTGTAACATTAAACTAAACTAATATAAAACTGGTAATTTTAATTTATACAGAAGTGATACAGAAAAGCATTCTAAGGATTATCTATAGAGGAGATTTGAGGTTATACATGGTTTACTTTATAAATTTATTTATCTTTGCTTCTTTCTGAAATCTGTGTACAGTGAGAATTAATAAGTAAATATTATATAAACAAAATATCAGGTAGGAGATTATAAGAATTTTAACAGTTTTAAGACACTAGAAAGTAGATATGAGGTAGAAAGAAAACTTCAAATTCAAGTAGAATAGCTCTTGCTGGAGTACCAGGAATGGCAGAAGTGGGATATGAGACATGGGCTAAAATGAGGATGATGAACTGAAAGTGTTTGCAAGAATATTTGCACCCAGGGCTTCTTCCAAGGACTGTGCAGCCAAGCAGATGTCTCTCTTGATCCCTGCAAGAGTAGAGGTTTAGAAATGGCAGTGGTTTAATTAGAAGCTATACTGACACATTCCCAGACAAAACTGGAATAATGACTAAAATGTAGAAAACCAATGCTTAATAATAAACTGAAGGTAGAGAATCCAAGATGGTGGCATAGGTAAACACCATTGCTGCCTCACACAACAATTTCAAAACGACAACTAAAAGACAGAATGGACATCATCCAGAACCACAGGAAGGCTGGCTGAGTGGAAATTCTACAACTAGAGGGAAAGAGAGTGGCTCACAGAGACTCAGAGGAGCTACAAAAAGCTGAGGTATGGAGATGCATGCATGGAGAGAGCAGGTGCCAGAGTACCTGGCTGGTTTTCTCTGGCAGGAGACTCTCAAAGGCATTGAACCCCTTATCCTACTACGCTAAACCCCAGCCAAAACTCATACAGGGAGATTTTGGACTGTGAAAAGGGAGAGGTGCACGGAAATTTAGGAGAGTCGCAGAGAATCAGAGGTCTAGTGGCACACATGGCACTGTGCAGAGGACAGACTGCTGATTGTGCCACTGGCTTTCAAGAGTGGGTGGGAGACAAACCCTCCCAACTGTGCCACTTTTGACTCCACTAAGCCCTGTTTCTGGTGAAACCCTGGGGACCTAGACTCTTGTGGTCCTGGAGCGCAGAGGACCCAGAAAGGCAGCGGTCTAAAGGCACTGTATGCACACACAAGGAACACTCTAGCGATTACCTAGTCATGTGAGATTTAGGGGCCATGGTGAGTGGGGCCGACTGAAAGGCAAGGTGGTCCCTTAAGCCCTGAGACTCCACCCATCCCAAGCTCAACAGAGAGGCTTTTGCAAGTCTGATATCATAAGGCTGAATCCAACACAGAAGCTCTCCCGGCATCATGAAAATGCCAAGACAAGGGAAGGGAACAGAAACAAAAGAAATGGAGGAAAATAAACGACTGGATATAGAGTTAAAAACCACACTTATAAGGTTTTTCAAGAATATTCAGAAAAGTTGGATAAAGTTAGCGAGAGACAAGAGGAGATGAAAAAGGACCAACTAGAGATACAAAAGGTCCAACTAGAGATGGAAAAGGTTCAACTAGAGATGAAAAAGGACCAACTAGAAATTAAACATACAATGACTGAAATAAAAAATATTATACAGAGTCCTAACAGTAGACTAGAGAAAGAAAAGAATCAAGTCAAAAAATTAAAATATAAAGAATCAGAAAACACTCAACTGGAAAAGCAAGAAAAGAATACAAAAATGTGAAGATAATGTAAAGAGCCCCTGGGACAGCTTCAAGTGTACCAACATCAGAATTGTGGGGGTGCCAGAAGAAGAGAGAAAGCAAGATACTGAAAACCTATTTAAAGAAATAATGACTGAAAACTTCCCACATCTGGTAAAAGAAATAGACTTACAAGTCCAGGAAGCACACAGAACCCCATATTAAAGGAATCCAAAGAGGACTACACCAAGACACATCATCATTAAAATACCAAGAGCAAAAGACAAAGAGAGAATATTAAAAGCAGCAAGAGAAAAACAGTTCATTACCTACAAGGGA
>PVJN01039511.1:0-19581 GCA_004026805.1 Lasiurus borealis
CGGCTTCAGCAGCAGAAACGTGTTGCCTCGTGACTCCGGAGGCCGGCGTCTCAGGAAGAGCCGGACGGGGCCCTGGTGACAGTGAGGCTCAGGCCTGGGAGCGGGGTCCCTCGGGGGCTCTCCCCTCCGCATGAAGACGGCCTCCCTCTGCGCTCCCCTGCCTTCCCTCCGGCCTGTGCCCTCTGCTCCGCTCATAAGGATGCCTGTCCTCGCCGAAGGCTGCATGGAACTGTAACGGCCTCCGGGAGGACCAGATGAGGCCCCATCCTGAAACACTGGGGGTTCGGGCGCCTGTGGGCATTTGGGGGTTCACCCAAGTCAGTCCCTAGGGGCTGTCTCAGCAAGGCCCCTTTCTCCCAACTCCAGGCCCTGGGCCTCCCTGGGTGCTGGGTGCAGAGGAGTCAGCCCGCCCCTGGCCAGATGGAGCCCTGCCTTGTGAAATGCACACACGTCCCCAAACGAGGGAGCGAGATGGGGGGGGGGGGCAGGGTGTCAAACATCTGTCCACACTCGCGGCTCCCGCCCCGTTGCCCCGTCACACGCGGAGGGGCCTGGGAAACGCTCAGACCCTCACGGAGCAGCGCCGGCCCCGCCAGAGGCCACCCAGGAGCCACCTCCTCCGGGAGACCGTCCCTGCCGGCCCAGCCTCCCAGGATGCACCGTGCCCGGGCGGGGAGAGGCAGGAGGGGGCGGCGGCGGCTGGAGGCCTGGCACCTGCTCCCACGCCCAGGGAGGCACGGGGCTGCGGGGGCAGCAGCTGGCTGGGAGCTGGGGGCCAGAGGCCCTGAGAGGCTTGGGGAACAGAAGGGTCACCAGGGGCCCCTCTGGCCTCAAGAACAGTCTGGAGCGTGTGCCCCGAAAAGGCCTGCCGGTTGCTGAGGAGGAGAGGCTGGGCCTGGCGCTGGGCAGGGGAAGGTCTGGCTGCACGGAGGAGCCAGGGCTGGGCCAGGGTGCATGGGAGATTCAGGGGGGCTCGGGGCTCCTAAGAGCAGCCATGGACCCGGCGAAGGGCTGGTGGGCGGCCCGCCAGGGGCCAGCACAGGTCAGCATGGGGGCCTCTCGCACCCTCTGCTGTCGTCAGAGCACAAAGCAGCGTCCCTCGGGGCCTCAGTCTCCCCGACAGCAGGACCCGTCACTGAAGTAGCTGCTGACCGCTGAGTAACCCATAGGTGTAAATGCCCTGCACCGTCGGGACAATGTGGCCACGAATCTTCACTGTGGTGTGGATGGTCACTGCCTAAGAGGGCACTGGGCAGACTCTGCCCTGCAGGGCACCAGGGAGGCCCCTGGACGGGACACAGAGGTCAGCAGGTGATGGTGTGGAGCCCTGGACAGGGTCACGGGTCGGCAGATGATAGTGTGGAGGCCCCTGGACAGGAACACGGGTTGGCAGGCGGTGGTGTGGAGGCCTGGATGGGGACACACAGGTCAGCAGGCAATGGTGTGGAAGCCCCTGGACGGGGACACGGGTGGACAGGTAATGGTTGGAGGTAGACGCCAGAGGAGAGGAGGGATGGGCCCAGTGGGAGACAGCCCGGGATGAGGTGGACCAGCAGAGACCCCAGCGGGTGTGGGAGGTGGCAAGTCATCTGCCCGCCGATGGCTGTTCCCGCCTCGTGTCGCCCCGGCTGTCCCCGTACGGGTCCGTGAAGAAGCCAGAAAGAAAGCAGGTCCAGGGGACTCGGCCAGTCCAGCCTGCACACGTGGGGGTCCCGGCACCTCGCACAGAAACGGTCAGACGTGCCCCTGCTGAGGCAAATGCGCTCTCTTCCCGGAGGCCCTGCGTGGCGGAACCGCCGTGGTGCCCGTGGAGCCACGCGCAGGTGCTCGGGTGCGGGGAACGGCGGTCTCTATGCTTCCTGCCCCATCTCAGACCGGAGGGGCCGGGGCCGAGGGCGGGGGGCTGGCTCTGCCAGTAACTGCCTGTGACCCCCATGAGTCATCTGCATCTGTGTGTCTCCTCTCAGAGGCGCTTGCCTTGGGGTGCCAGGTCCTGCTCCAGGCCCACCTCAGCCAGGGGCCCGGAAACAGCCCACCCTCCTCAGTCTCACCCCAGGCAGCGCTGGCTCCCGGGCACCCGGCCCTGCTCCGGGGCCTCATGCTGGCCCTGGCCTTTTGCTGAGCCACATAAGCCTCAGGGGGAAGGTGCTGAAGGAGGAACTGGGGGAGCAGACCTGCGGGAAGGACATGGCGGGAGGGGACCCACACACAAACTGTCTGGACCTCGCGTGCTGGGCCAGAGCGTGGATAGGCATGCGGGGTGCGCAGATGCCCCTCCATTGGATAGACATGCTCCCATGCTCTGTCCCTTTGGAATCTCTCACCTCCTCGCCCTGTCCCACGCAGCGATGCGGGAGAGGGAAGGCAGGAGAGGGAGAGAGCCAGCCGCCAAAGACCGGATGATGCGCAGAGCAGAGAGGGCTTCGGGGTGATTCCGCAGGGGGAACTGTTTGTGCCGGGACCGCAGTCTGGCCGCAGGGGCCTGCCCGGGGGGCACGGGTCTGTCTGCGGGGCAGCAGGTCCGGGTGGGCAGGCAGCCGGTGCGGGGGAGGGGGCACAGGCTCCAGTGTGGCTCCAGGGCTGCGCCTGTGGCGAGGTGGCCTGTGGCTCAGCTCCGGCCTCCGGGAGGGGGACGGGGGCCTCAGCGCTGCTCCTGAGGGGACCCGTCACCACACAGGACCCTCCCTGCAGGCCCTTCAGTCCGCAGGCTGATGCTCTCTCCACCGAGCCACACCCTCGAGGCCCTGTGTGCCTACGTGGAGAGGAACCTCTTTGGAGCCTGTGAGCTCCCCCGCAAATGGTAGGGCCCCAGGGGAACAGACATGGACAGCGCGGACGGCCAGGGGGGCTGGGTCTGCAGCCAGGACTGGTGCTCCCGTGTCCACTGGCCACGCGTGGGCCATTGTCAGGCCTCCAGACCCTGCGCATTGGGAGAGGGAGACCCCCGGGACCCTCTGCGGGTCCCGCCCTGTCCTCGGAGCCATCGGCGCTGCCTCCCAGTCTTTCCGCTGTCCTCTGCCCAGAGAGTCAGGCCTGAAAAACAACCTTCTGCCCCCTCTGATGGAGAATGAAGTGATGTGAGCGATAAACCAAGCTCAGCCCTGGAGAACCCCTCAAAGCTCCCTGCTCCTGAAAACGTGTGGGTTTGCAGACTTCCCTTCAGTGGATCCCACGGAAAGATCTGGAAGACACAGTGGTCGCCAGCTGCCAGAGGGGGCTGTGTTGACAGGGAGCAGCTGCTGGGGTGAGGGCTGGCAGGGCGGGGTCCCACTCAGTGTGGGAGCGCTTTCTGCTTCTCAGCCCTGCCCTGTAGTCGCCCAGCCTCCTCGATTCTCTCTCATGTGTGATCGGCACCCAAGGCCCCAAAGGCCTGCGGTTCCTGAGCGACACAGGTGGGGGCGCCTTTCCAGCAGCTTTAGCGCCGGCCACAGGCTGCTGCTCCTTAGGACCCGGCTTCTGGGTGCCTCTGAGCTCCGCCCGGGCCCCTCGGGCCACCGCCTGCAGCTGCATCCGCATCACCAGCCGGGGGTCACAGCACACAGCTCACCCCGGGAAAGCCCGTCACTGGACCATCTGCAAAGCATCATGTCCGAGGCCCTGCAAAGCTCCAGGGAACACAGGCAGGGAAGCCGCAGCTCCAGCCTCCGGGGGGTCAGGCTCTCTTGCCTCCGCCTTCCAGGGTGCGGGGCACAGTGGGGGTGTCAGGAGGACATACCCTGGGGGCTGATGGGCCGAACAGCCCCCCTCCCCGCCACCATATTCTTGACCCAGTGGGTGTGACAATCAGACCTTGATGACTCAGTCCTGGGAGAGGGACCGTGATTACACCCCCTTAGACAAAGACCATCGCGAGGGCTGTGCTCCTGGACAGAAGGACCGGGTGCCGACAATGGGCAATCCGTTCACCTCCATTTACTTCCTTTCACCCACAAAAAAACCTTGTCCCCCCCAGGGTACCCCCTAAGGTGTCTTCCAAACAAAGGGTGATTGTATGGAGAAGAGGAGAGGGGGTGAGTCTTAAAAATAACAAATGAGCGATGAGATGTACATGCTGTATTGTCCGGCGTATAAGACGACATTTTAACCCAGGAAAATCTTCTCAAAAGTCGGGGGACATCTTATACGCCAGGTGTCGTCTTATAGGGAGAGCATATCCCAAACTCTATATTTTAACTGGAAAAGTTGGGGGTCTTCGTCTTATACGCCCAGTCGTCTGATATGCCGGAAAATACGGTAGTCTCACGTCATGCTAAGTGATCGGTGTGGGTGTGTCGTCCATAGACCAGAGTGGCGTACGTAGTTCTCTCTAGTGTGGCTGGCCTTTGAAAGCATGGAACTTTATGAAGATGTATGTTATATTATACTAGTGGCCTGGTTCACGGATTCCTGCACCTTGAAAGGAAATTAATTAGAAGAAAGATCATATGCTAATTACGTTACTGCAAAAAAGTTACATGTCAGAATAGTATATATAACATAGTATTGTAAAATTAAAACGCGTGTACGATTGGCGCCAGCGAGGGTTCTGTATGTGTTGTGCATGTGCGAGTCAACGTTCATTTTTAAACTGACGGAGCGCTCATATGCCCCCGCGGGTCAGACAGTTGGACAGCCGGAGGATGGACGTACAGTGGGTCACGTAGCCTTTTTATACATATGGACACACATGATTCTTCTGGGGGTTTTCCTGGAGAGATCAGGGCATCAGAGAGAGCCACTTGTCCCAGGTCCCATCGCTGGTCAGCACCAGAATCAGAACCAGAAACCGGGCCAGCTCCGCTCCTGCCCCCAGCGTGGGCAAACACTGGACTCAGGTGGCTGGCGATGCTTGGGCGTCTAACCGCTAGCCCACGGACGCCTCTTGTGACTTGCAGCTCCTGGGCCTGTCTCACCGTCAGCCCGGCTGCCCCCGCCCGCACCCACAGGGCCCCCAGCCCCCCCAACCCCCCGTAGGCCATTTCATTGTTTCATGGTCAACCGGGTTGGTGTGGGGAGCATCTGCAGGGACACCTGAGCCACCGGCTGGCAGCAAATGTGCTTGTTCACGCGAGAGGTGCCGGGCGGCTCGGCCACCGCCTCCCTGCACCTCAGGGGGGCCTCGGGACGTGGCGGGCGCTGGGTGCGTCCGATTGTCGCTCTCACATGGATGTCTGAGGTGGGGGACCTGCCCAGGGTGGGGGACCTGTCTGAAATGGAGACCTGCCTGAGCTAGGCTGCTGGCCCCTGAGAAAGCTTGGTCTGGGTCCGGCTCTGGGTCCGGGTCTGGGTTCCAGTCTAGGCCCTGATCTGGGCCCGGGTGGTAGAGTCAGAGGCTGCAGGGCCTGGCCAGCAGGTGACGCTGCTGGGGGGGCTGGACCCAGGCCTCTCGCTCAGCCACTATCCACAGGGCTCTCCTGCGGCCTATGGTGCCCACGCCGGCAGGACACTGGCTTGGGGGTGGGGAGAAGCCATTGCCAAGCCTTTCCTCCCGGCCCGGGGTCTGGGCCCTCAGAGCCGAGAGGAGGCTGAGGCTACATGCGTCTCCCCTAAAGGTCCGGGTAAGGTGTCAGGCCAGGTGAGGGAGCCTGCACAGGCATGGCCTGGAGAGGCAGCACCTCCTTAAACACCCGTCCCGGTGCCCACTGCCCCTCCCGGTCCCACGTGGGACCCACGAGCAGAGAGAGGGGCTCGCAGAACGACCCACACTGATCAGGGTTCACCCCCACGTCCACCCTTCAGGGCACTCCCAGGAGCCAGCACTGTGACCCCTGACCCTGCCACCCTCAGGGCATCCCCGTGATCACAGGAAGTTCCTTTCTTTCTCCTTGGGCTCCCTGGGGCAAAGAGCACAGCCAGGCATGGTATCCCCCCCAAAGCCAGCGCACAGCCTGTGCGTCCCCCTCACAGCTAGGGGTACCCACTCACAGCCAGGGATCCCCCCTCACAGCCGGGGGTTCCCCCTCAAGCCAGGGGATCTCTATTCATAGTCAGGGGTTCTCCCTCACAGCCAGGGGTCCCCACTCACAGCCAGGGATTCCCTCTCATAGCCAGGAGTCCCCACTCACAGCCAGGGGATCCCCACACACAGCCAGAGAGTCCCCATTCACAGCCAGGGGTCCCAACCCACAGCCAGGGGTCCCCACTCACAGCCAGGGGATCTTCACCCATAACCAGGGAGTCCCTATTCATAGCCAGGAACCTCCCCTCACAGCCAGGGGGTCCTGTTCACAGCCAGGGGATCCTGCTCACAGCCAGGGGATCCCGCTCACAGCCAGGGCGTCCCCACCCATAGCTAAGGGGTCACGCTCATAGCAGGGGTCCTGCTCCCAGCCAGGGTCCCACTCAGGGAGAAGCAGGGAGCCGCCAGCCTCCAGCTGTTGCTGAGCAAGATGGGAACAGATTAAAAGGCGCTGAGCGGAGGCTCCGATAGAACAGTAAGGAATGAGCCGCTCCTTTGGGAGGTGCCTGGGCCCCAGCTGCTTTCCCCCTCAGAGGCGGGTCCCACAGGGGGTGCAAACACCGCGGTGGCCGTGGAGGCGATATTTTGGGGACCCTTGTGACTCCAAACACCCTTTTCACATTTAGGGGTCCAACCCGTCACTTCCACAGAAGAGGGGGGCTGTTTCAACCCCCTCATCTCTCTGCTCCACGTTTCAATGAAGGCCGCGCAGTCGGAGGAGCATAAGTTTGCGGGGAGCCCTGGGTGACCACCCCCACAGCCAGGCTGGACCACGGTGTCCTCTGCACCTTCTGAGGGGCTCTCGACCGAGTCAACCCCAAATGGAGCAGGTTGCAGGCCCAGCAGGCTCAGGGGCGCCAGGAGCACTCTGCTGGTGCGGGCGGTTCTGGCTGGCGGTGAAGCAGGTGAGGACCCAGTTACCTGGGTGCTCACAGATAATGACAAAGGTAATGAACATGGGCCACGTGCTAACTGCGCGCAGGCATGTCGCCTCCATCATCTCGCATCTGCAGAAGCCTTAGGAGGCCCGGCTGGCGTGGCTCAGGGTTTGAGCATCGACCTAGGAACCTGGAGGCCTGGATTATGGGCTCCATCACCAGTGTAGGGCATGCAGGAGGCAGCCGATCCATGATTCTCTCTCATCATGGATGTTTCTATCTCTCTCTCCTTCTCCCTTCCTCTCTGAAATCAATAAATATATCTATAATAACAAAAGCATAATATGCTAATTAGACTGGATGGCTGAACGACCTTCCGGACGAAGCTGGGTCTGTGAGGGCCGAGGCAAGAGGAGGCTATGAGGGCCGAACCCCTTGCATGAATTTCATGCGTCAGGCCTCTAGTATATATATATAAATACAGTGTATATACCATATTTTCCGGTGTATAAGACAACCCCCAGCTTTTCCAGTTAAAATATAGAGTTTGGGATATACCCACTCTCAAAGATGACATCTGGCATATAAGACAACCCCTGACTTTTGAGAAGATTTTCCTGGGTTAAAAAGTCGTCTTATACAACGGGAAATACAGGGTGTGTGTAAAAAAAAAAAGCATTATGAGAAGCAAAGCTCTTAATCCACTCCCAATAAAAGTAAGAAAGGAACAAAGATGAATTAAGAAAGCAACCCAGGCCCACAGCTTGTAGGAGGCAGGACCCAGCAAGAATCCTGATTCTGTCCCTGGCACAGCGGCCAGGGCAATGGGGGCAGCAGTGAGCACAGCCCATCAGTTGCCCTGGGCAGACCGCCTCCCCTCCCAGGCCTTCCCCGTCCTCGGCAGAGGTACTGGGAGGAGGCTCATCTCACGGATCGCTGTGAGGTCCAGGTTAGGACACGCCATGCTGCCTGACTCTCGGTAACTGCTGGATGCTGTCACCTGTGTTCATGCCTCTTCCTTCCACCTGACCCGCCTTTTCTCACGAGCGACTGTTCTGGATGTTTACATGTCCTCTTGCACGCTACTGCAAACCGGGTCTGAAAGTGTGGCCTATTGTCACTCACGTGACCACACCTGGGCATGTTGTGTCCTTGCGGACTAGATCCTGTGTTTGAGCAGCAGGTGGCAGTGGGAGAAATGTGGAGTCTCACTCTGGTGCATGTGTCCCTGCACCCCGATGTTCGATCCCTGCGACGTGGCAGGACCAGGCCTGAGGTCCCTCAGCACTGACGTTCTATGTGAAAGCCTCCTGCAGGCTGAGAACTTGCCCCCCGTAACTCTCCGCAGCCTGTCCCAGCCTCAGCACTGTGGGCCTTGGGGACTGGGTCACCTAGTTGAGGGTACTGCCCTGTGTGTTCTAGGATGTGTAGGGCATCCCTGGTCTACACCTACAGGTCCCAGCAGCACCAGTTCCCCAAACGTGTCCCAGGGGACAAGTCACCCCTGTTTGAGAACCGCTATTCCAGAGGCCCAAGGAGCCAATGCACTGCTGTTGGTTCATTTATTTGTGGGCCGAGGGAATGAAGGGCTGCTGATGTGGACCCTCTTCCTGTTTGCATCTCTCACACTGGCTTGATCTCTGCTGTCATCCCATCTGTCAGTCGTGGTCTGAGGTGTCCACAAAAATAACAGTCTGTGAGCAGGGGCCTTGGGATGGGGACCATCAGTCAGCAGGCCCATGGTGAGGAGCGGGAAAGAAGAGGCATGCACAATGCATGTGCTGAGGGCAGACCAGCAAGAACTGATGCACGCGAGTTACTTCCTGGAGGAAACCAGGCCTGTGGACTTGACCTTGGTCGTTTTTCTAGGACAAGGGAGGGAGAATGGGGGACTCCTGGGACAACGCCTGCAGGTCGCTCTCTTTGGTAGATGGACCCACTGGTCACCATTCAGAAGAAAGCAGTCGGCCCCAGAGAATGAGGAGCAAGCACTGTTGGAATGTCAGGTTTCATTGAACAAGCACCATTACGCAGTGTTCACCGTGGGCTGGGCCCCGTGTGACCTGCCTTATAAGGAGGAACTCGTGGCATCGCGGTCACCTCTCCAGTGGGCACAACTAGCCTCCTCGTTTTACACAGAGGTGGCTGGGCACAGAGCGGCCTAGAGACTCACCCACGGTCACACAGCTGCAATGTCAGGGCTGAGTCCCACGCTAACCTGGCTTGGCATCTTGAGGGCTTTGCCACAGAACCATGCATGCTCTCAAGAGACGGTCTTCTAGAGAGGTGTGACCTGGACACTCAGGTCCTTTGGAAGAAATTCTAGATGAGTTCTCAGTCTCTAATGACAGGTGTCATGGTAAGTAGGGCCATGACTTGATGATGGCAGAACCCTCGACTCCTTGGGGACCATGTTAGAGAACACAGCGCCCTCATTCTGACCCGGCCGAGCCTGGTTTAAGTAACTCCTCCCTTTCACAGTGGGGCTGCCCTCCTGGCTCTGAGGAAGACTCTTGGAATCTAGAAAAGAGGGGATAAAGAAAAACCAGATAATGAGGGCTTCAAGGGCCTGCAGAGAACTGAGGAGTTCATGAAAAGGGTGGGCAGTCTACATGCTACCTTCAAAGCCACTCTGGGAGGGTGCTTCTCTGTGCTCTGCACAATGTCCATGGTTCCAAGGATGGCTGACAGTTGGGTCATTGCAGCCACCCAGAAGGCTCAGCCCTGACATTCCAGCTGTGTGACCTTGGGTGAGTCTCTAGGCTGTTCTGTGCCCAGCCATCTCTGTGTAAAATGAGGAGACTAGTTGTGCCCACTGTACAGGTGACCATGATGCCATGAGTTCCTTCTTATAAGGCAGGACACACCGACATGGATGGGCACAGTGTTCGCTCCCTGAGCAGCGGGGACCAGAGGAATACTCTGGAGACCAAGTCTTCCAGGATGCCCATTGGGAGCTCATGCAAAAGCCACGCTCTAGTTCTGGCTCATTTACTCAGTTCATATATCAACTTAGCACTTACGGAGATTTGTAATTCGGGTTTTCTGTGTATAGGTGTGTTCTCCCAGAGGCTGAATTCTTTGAGAGATATGTTCATGTCTCGTTTTTCTTCCTGTCACAACACCTGGCAGGATATGAACACTCAACAATGTTGATGGATGGATAATGGTTGGATGAATGGATAATGGTTGGATGGATGGATGGATGGATGGATGGATGGATGTTTGGATGGATGGATGGATGGATGGATGGATGGATTATGGATGTTTGGATGGATGATAGATGGTTGAATGGATAGATGAATGGATGATGGATGGATGTTTGGATGGATGAATGATGGGTGGTTGGATGGATGGTTAGATATGTGGATGGATGGATGTTTGGATGAATGAAAGATGGTTGGAGGGATGGATGGATGAATGGATGTTTGGATGGGTGGATGTTTGATTGGATGGATGGATGGATTATGGATGTTTGGATGGATGATAGATGGTTGAATGGATGGATGGATGTTTGTATGAATGATGGATGGTTGGATGGATGGATGGATGTTTGGATGGACGGATGGATGTTTGGATGGGTGGATGGATGGTTGGATGGATGGATAGATGGATGTTTGGATGGATGGTTAGATGGATGTTTGGATGGATAGATGTTTGGGTGGATGGATGGATGGACGGACGGATGGACAGGTGAATAGGTAGAGACATGGAGCTCGAGCAGCCTTGTGCTCACTGCTAAGGTAGGAATCCCAGTGGGTATCAGCAGAAGAGGGCACTGGCATCTCTCCACCCTCAGGACCATGGCAGGGATGAAGCAACCCCACTTAGTTCCCCCTTAACTCCTGTGCCCAGCTAAGAGCGGGAAGAAGTGAGTGGGGATATTAGGGCAAAGGGGAGCCGGCAGCACCGGGCTGGTTCCACTTCTGCTTAAAGAGGGCCGGCCTGCAAACCCTGTGGGTGTCCCCTGTGGGAGGCTGGGCAAGCGTGCAGGGAGCATGTGAGAAACGCCAGTCAAAGGGCTGCTCCCTGTCCTGAGACGGCTGGTCTGTGCTTCATGTTCGTGCCTGTGTGGAAAAAGAAATGCCCATGGCTGAGCCCTTGCCTGGAACGATGGGGTGAGAGGTGAGGGGGTAACTTTGCCCACCGGGCACCTTGGCAAGGTCTGGAGACATCTTTTGTGGTCTGTGGGTGGGGTAGGGAAGGTGCCCTGCTTTCAGGGACAGAGGCCAAAGAAGCTTCTGGGCAACCTTCGATGCAGTGGCCGCAAGGATGCATCGGGGCCACACGGGGTAGTGAGGAGGCTGAGAAAGCCGCTCCCGGGCTCTGGCTGCAGAGGTGTGGCTGCCTCTGTTCCCTCTTGGCGTTTGGCTTTCTGGGAAATGCGACCCTCCCCATCCCCGAAGCCAGTACGGCATTGTGCCTGTGTTCGGAGCCGGCACCTGCCGCAGGGAGTGGGGACCCTGGGCGGTGTGGAAATCACACTGGCGGTGGCCCCGGGGCCCTCCCAGCCCCTCACGGCCCAGTGTCCATTGTAGGCACTTTGCTCTTGCAGCAGCAGGCCCTCACCTCTGCACCCCGCCGAGGGCGATGGTGCTGTCCCCGTAAGCAGACGGCGTGATGCCTATCATCAGGGCTTTGAGTATCAGAGGAAAAGGAAGAGGCAGCTACAAGACAAGGGGGCCCAGCGTGGAAAGGCAGGGCTGGTGGGAGCATTGAGGGACACCAGATCGCAGGCTGGAGAGAGAAGATACGAGGAAGGAATCCTGGGAGCGGAGTTGGGGCCACCGAGCTGGTGAGGAAGTGACCCCATCAGAAACATGCCTGAAGCCCAGGAAGGAAGGTGCTTCCACCGAGGCCAAACGCTTCCCTTCAGGGAGAAGCTAAGGCCCGGCCACTGTGGCTCCGTGGTTGAGCGGTGACCCCAGAACCAAGAGGTCGTTGGTTCGATTCCAAGTCAGAGCACAGGCCCAGGTTGCGGGCTTGATCCCCAGTGTGGGGCGTGCAGGAGGCAGCTGATCAATGATTCTCTCGTTGGTAGTTCTGTCTCTCTCTCCCTCTCCTTTCCTCTCTTTCTAAAAATCAAGAAAAACATTGAGAGAGAGAGAGAGAGAGAGAGAGAGAGAGAGATGCTGAGGGTTGAGGGCAGCAGGCGAGCCGGGGACAGTGGCTGACGCAAGGAATAGCCTGAGACACCAGGAAGCTTTATCCAGGAAACACCCCTGGGCCGAGCGGCAGGAAACCCTGCGTTACTGGCACCTCCTGTGGGCCAGGTCCTCCCCGGCTCGTCAGACATCACGCCACTTACCCCCCCTCCCCTGAGCCTTCTGGGTGATCTCGTTAAGCTGACCTTGAAAGTGAAACCAGGGAGGCTCTGGGTGTAGACAGCAAAAGCCAGAGACCTGCGGCTTCGCGTGAAGACCCAGGTCGCATGGCCACCGACCTGGCTGTGGGGGTTACACCGAGGGTCGTCGGCAGCCTTCTGCCACATCGCTGCTCTACGCCCTTCCTTTACCTGCCTCTGTGGCCCCCTGATGTTTCCTCCGGCTTCAGCGTGGAGTGGGCGGCAGGGGTGACCACCGGGGCAAGGAGGAGGCGGGGTACAGCAGAGAGGCGGTGGGGAGGGGCCTCCGAGAGCGCCATCCTCGGGGAGGAGGGTAAAATGCCAACCTAGGTCCTTGCGTTCATTGATCTGAGTGTCTAGATCGCCAGTGGAATGGAGCAGGTACCTGACAACCGAAATTCCCCCACGTCAGACCTCAGACCGAGGAGTGGGCTCCAGACCCATCTCCCACTTCCTTGGAGTCTTCATAAGCTTCTCGGCAGCGCCTCTGCCCTCTCACCCCCATGCCCATCTCCCCTCCCAGCTTCTGCGGATCCCAGAGCCACCGTGTGGCTCTCAGCCCTCGGGAGCCCAGCTAGTAGGGACCCGCCCATAAGTGAAATGCCTGATTGGCGTGCGCAGGCCCGGTGAGGCCCGGGCTGGAAGACAGAGGTCACGGGCACGGAACCGCCCAGGGGGAGCTGTGCCTCCCTCACAGATGCTGACCCGCCGGTGCACGCAAAGAATGGAAACACGGGAGCCATCCCGGCAGGACGGGCCGAGGCTGAGCGAGATGCCGTGGTCTCAGGAGGGCTCAGAGGGCAGAGCCTTCCACGCCGGCTGGGGAGACGCAGGAGATGAGGGAGCCAGGCGGCCAGCGGGCTGGGGGCTGGGGACAGGGGTGCTCCTGGGCACGAAGAGGGCACCCAGCTCCCGAGGGAGCCTCGACGTGGAAGCCAGACCTGACACCTGTGGGAAATGCAGGCCCCTGGGCCCTGGACTTAGCTGCTCTCTTAAGGAGAACGGGTGGCCTCTGTATGAGAGGCGGGGGTCGCGCGTGGTGCCATCCTGGTCCTCGGAGACCCCTTCGTCCCTTGAGAATTGCTCTGCGACAGGAAGACTGGCTGGTGGGCTGAAGTCCAAAGGAAATCGTCGTGAACTGACAGGGTGAGGCCAAGGTTAGCGGAACGCACCTCTCCGCCCGTCGCCCGCCCTCCTGGGGGCACCTGGACTTGGAGGCAGGGCAGCTCCCCGTGACTCACACTCAGGCTGTGCGCCTGCAGGCCCGGCTCTCAGGTCTCAGATCAGACCCGCTGCTGATATGGGGGCTCAGACACCCCTGGGGTGAAGGCCATGCCACGTGCTCCAGAGGTGGGTCTGCGCTCACGCTGGGCCTTGAACCCTCAACTACAGGCTCCGCGTCCTGGACAATGCAGGCTGGCATACGTGTGTGGGAGCTCGGACCTCAAGGTGCACGTGTTCATCAGGAGAGACCCTGACCGGCTGGGGGTTTCTGGGGGTTTTTTATGTGCGTCCCACATCCCGCCCCTCTCCCACCATCTCGGGGCTCAGAGCCTGGATCCCTGGCGACGTGTGCCCCATGGGGATATGGGAACCCCTTAGCTCTCCTGAGCTTTCCTGCCCTCTGGGGCCTGAAGGGATTTCCTTTCCCGTGAGCGAGGTGGCTGGTGCAGAACCCGCGCCCCAGGAATGCGTGTGCTGGGGAGAATCCGTTTCAACAAGCTATTTATGGATCCCTGGCCGGTGTGGCTCAGTGGTGGAGCATCGACCTAAGAACCAGGAGGTCGCAGTTCAATTCCCGGTCAGGGCACATGTGGGCTGGATAACCCAGTGCGGGGCGTGCAGCAGGCGGCCGATCCATGATTCTCTCTCATCATTGATGTCCATCTCCCTCTCCCTCCTCTCCCTTCTTCTCTGAAATCAATGAAAATATACTTTTTTTTTAAAAGAAATTTATGGAGGACGGTCAGACAGGGGTCTGCGCAGCCCTGCACTCAGAGGGCAGCTTTGGGCAGTAGCCGCCTGACCCTGGACCTCAGACCCAGCCCCCAGCCGCACAGTTTTCACAGACGCCCTGGGCATGTGCATGCATCTTAAAGTTTGGGGAGCATCGTCCTGAACATGCACCCCGCTATGGGTGGGCGGCCTCTCGTGACTCCCTGGCAGGACTGGGGCCTGGCTGCTAGGAGGCTGGTGGAGTCCGTTGTTGGCTGCAGGGGTGAGTGGGGGCCCCCGCCTCACCCCCTCCCGCCTCTGGCTCCTCCGGCTGCTTTCCCAGCGGCTGCACCTGCAGGCTCCCCGCTTTTCTGGAAAGCCTCCCGCCGCAGCCCCCTCCCCGCCCCGCCCCGCCGCCCGGGCGGGGCTCACTACCTCTTTTCTCTCTAAGAGCGGGGCGCTGACAGCCTCGGACGGGGGCATCCTGTTTGTCGAAAAATAAAGCGGCAGTTGAAGCCGGGTTGCGAGAGCGAGGAAACCGCAGGCCTGCGCGCCGCTGATAACGCGGGCGGCCGCTTTTGCAGAAGTTCCGCCACCCTCGCTGCAGCGCCCGCTCCGGCCTCGCCACCGCCTCCTTTCCTGTCTCTGCAGCCTGACACCCCTCCTCTCCCCCCACCTGACACCCCCCACCCCCAGCCCCGCCCCGCCGCCACCCGGTTCTGGCTGTTTGCTTTCTGGGTGCACCTCTCCTTTAGTTGCTTCACCCCTTTTTTTTATTTTTCTAAAGGACCCCCCTCGCTGTCCCGCCTGGAGGGGCGCACCGAGGACTCCTCCCCGGCGGGCAGGGCTTGAGGTGACAGCCACGGTGCAGTCTTAGAAGCCGAAGTGGCCTTTCCTTCTGCAGAGCGGCACGCTCTGACCCGGCTTTTTGCACACACACATAACCAAAGGGAAAGACGCAAAGGGAAGGCGACACGCTGAGACCGGCCGCCGCACGCGTCCCGTGCGAAAGGGCCCCCGGCGTCTGTCCGGCAGCCAGCCTGCCTGCGTTCCGTCCCGGAGCGGGCAGGCCTGGCCCGGTTCCATGCGGTGAAGAGCCCATCGCCCGCCTTCCCCTTTGGGGGGATATTAAAAGCTCTTTCCCCATCTGCCTGCTATCAGATAAGCCGCGCCGAGGAGCAGCCCGCGGGTAACCACAGGTGCAACCACAGAATTAGCTGGAAGCCCAGCGGCCTGACCTCCGAGGCGGAGGCTGTCGTGGAGAGTTAACCTGAAATCATTTCACGCGGGCTGTGGGACGCCGCCTTCTCAAATGAGAACGTGGAGAAGGATAGCTAGAGAAGGAGGGAGGGAGAGAGGGAGGGAAGGAAGAAGGGAGAAAGAGAGACAGAGAGAGAGAACAATGCAGCCACAGAAAATGGACCCCACTGGGGTTGTCTGAGACCACGGGGAGGGACTCGCACCCGGATCCGATCTTGCTGGGGCCTCGTAGCCGCCCAGCCTAAGGCTGTCCTCCTGCTCTTTCCTGTCTGCGCCTCTGGTTCTTCTCTGTCCAAACGCCTGGGATGGAAAGAGACCCTGATCGTCCCTGGCGCCCTGTGCCGGGTCGTGGTCACCGGGTGAAGAAGGAGCTGCTTCTGGGGAAAGGTTCCCAAGAGCCACGGTTCCACATGCGCTGACCCTCCCGCCAGCAGCTCCTCGGGGACATCGCCCCTCACCCTCCTCATCTCCCACTTTCCTTCCCCGCGCGTCGCCGCTCGCTGGGCCGCCCGTGCTCCTGGCTGACGCTGCTTGGCTCGGCGCTTGACCCCAGGAGGCAGAGTCCCGTGCCTTGGGGTGCATCCAGGCGCAGACTGGAATGAGGACTCCGCCAACTTTGTCAGCAAATAAAGGAGTGGGGACCCAGGCCAGAGGGTGTGGACTGCCTTAGGGGACAGGAGAGGGAGACCGGGCCTCCTGAGCCGTACATGACAGTCAAGGGCACCGTCCGACGGGGACGTCGCTGTCCCTTGAGGCTGGTGTCGGCCTGGGAGGCTGGGAGAGGCAGGACGCTGGCCGTGGAGGGCCTGGGACGTCTGTCGGAGGGACGTCCTCTCTCTCCTGGGCAGCGGCCCAAATCGCGGCATCATTATCTTCATTATCGACGCTGCAGGCCTCCTGGAAACGTCCTTAATGGGCTTCCCCCTCGTGTAAGCATGATCAGAAGCCATGAATACAGCCGTGATGACTGGAAAGCCACAGCCTGGATGGTAGCGATGGGTCGGGGGTCAGCGTCTGTGATTGAGGTGGCCTGTGGGTGGTCCAGGGGACAAGGCATGCAGCCTCCCAGCAGCTCCAGGACTGCTCTCAGGATTTGGGGGTCACTCTGCTGAAGGGACTCCCCAGATCAGTTTGTTTGTTGGTGGAACAAGTAAGACGGCCTCCTGGCTTGGAGGTCGCACCGCCTTTCTGACCAGGACAGGTGTGGCCAGGTCCATTGGCCACCTTCCGGATCACTCCGTCTCCGTCTCCGGTGGCTTCTGGCTGTTTCTAACATCGATCAAACCCGTAGCCGGCATTCCACACACGGTGCTCGTTCCGGGGAAGATGGGCTCCGTTCTCCTCCCTCAGAAAGGGATTCCCGCGGAGGCTGCGGGTTTCGGCGTGTCTGCAAGACAGCGCCACGCTGCCCGCGACTCTGATGAAGGCAGCAGTACTGTCCCCTGTCACCGCGGACACAGGGTTTGAGGAGTCAGCTCATGCAGAAACCGGTGTGGCTCAGTGGATAGAGCGTCGGCCTGCGGACTGAGGGGGTCCTAGGTTCGATTCCAGTCAAGGGCATTTATCCTGGTTATGGGCACATCACCAGTGGGGGGCGTGCAGGAGGCAACTGATGAATGTCTCTCTCTCATGGATGTTTCTAACTCTCCATCGCTCTCCCTTCCGCTCTGTAAAATTCAATAAAATATATTTTTAAAAATAAAAGTCAGCTGAGCTCGCAGCCACACGTGGCACAGCTTTAGTGGTCAGTCAGTGCCCCGCGTGGGGACCTGACCGAACCCCCGATCCCCCGCTGTTTGAGACGTTGGGAGAACGAGAGGCAGAAAGTGAACTGAGGTTCTGGGGAGCCAGCTTTCCGCAGACCTGGCCCCGATGGGCAGCAGGCAGAGGAGGGCGGATGGCCTCACAGGGCTGGCCTGGCTGCGGGGACACAGGGCCCAGTCACCAGGGCTCGGGGAGAGCGGGCTCGCCTCTGCGGAGTCTGGCAGGGCAGTGCGCAGCCTCGTGGTCACAGGGGACTGCCTGCCACCTGATGGGCTGCCCGCACACGCCCTGCCCTGCGTGAGCTCCGGGGCTGCCCGTCCCCCAGCCAGCAGGACACGGGGTGGGAGGATGGGCTCCCTCACAGGAGTAGGCGCAGAGGTCGGCAAGGCATCCCGCTGTCTGTCGTGCAGAGGCTGGCGATGGCCTGCACGGTGCGGCCGGTGCCCGCTGAGCGTGCCTCCTGACGGGTTAGTTTAAATCCTTCATGTTTATGCTGAACATGTTAACCGCCGTTCACATCAAGTATAAACACATATGAAGTTATAAGTGATATGTAAACCACATGATAGTAGCTATACTAATTTAACATGTAAATCTAAAAACATGTTTAACTTAACATTACATCATATTACTGTGTAAAAGAGAATTGGTCCATAATAATGTAATCCTGTAGAATAAAAAGAGCTCATAGGCTAATTAGACCAGAAGGGGGAACAGCCTTCCTGCATGACCCGTGGGCGGGGCCATGGGCTGTGGAGCCGTGAGGACCTCTAGGAGAAACATATTCCTCTGTCAGATAAAACATGTTAACATGCGTAATCACATTGTATGTTTAGATCTTACATAAACATTAAACTTATATAAATAAGTATGCTTATTTAATTTACTTCTGTAAAATAAATAAAAGTATAACATGTGCAATTACCCACTCACAATGACACCACTGACGTGTACTGGAAACTTACCGTGGCCCAACCCTGCTGTTCCCACCATCAGCGGGGTCAGGTGGGGCAAGGGCATCTGTCTCTTCACAGGGGAAATGCAGGGTCACGGACGCTGCCGTGGTCGGGACTGGACTGACCCACAGGAGCCACATTCCTTACTGGCAGAGGTGACCCATAGCCCCATTTACAGATGAGCAAACTGGTGCCCAGGGTCTCCAATCCCCCCCACTCAGTGCCCCAAGCTCCCCTAGAGTGACTTCCTGGGTGCCACAGGGGCCAGCGGAGAGGGAGGCTGGAGTGATGCCCAGCCTCTGAGTGGAGTCCCCTGCGTACCTTCGTCCACTGCTTTTTCTGTCCCCTTCCCCCTCCCCCTCTCCCCTCCACGGCATGAAGCTTGCCTGAGCGGCAGAGATGGGGTGCGTCCTCTTCTGAGGCTGAGACACGGACAAGGAGGGAGCGTCCCTCCCCGCCCCTCTCCCAGGCCACCCACAGAGACGTGGCCAGACCCCTCGCCAGGCTCCGAAGAGCAGAGCAGAGCGCCCTTTGAAAAGCTGTTCATAAATGCCATTTCTGTCATGTAAGTCGTGTGTTAAGGGCAGGATCATTTAAGGGATCCGCCGGCTCCATTCACTCGGTGACGTGTTTGTTTCAGGAACTTACTAATCGAGGGGTCCGCCAACCCCTCGCCTGGCGGCAGCGACCCCAGTCTGGCTCCACTCAGAGGGGTCCCGGGGCAGGAAGAGGTCAAGGCCTTGGTGACACTCCCAGCTTCCCCTCCCCTGTCCCCGAGACCTCGCCTGAGAAAGCCCCAGGCCGGAGCCTGCCCACGTAGAGAGGGTTGTGCAGTCCACCCCTGCAGGGATACCCCCACCCCCACCCCCAGGACCTCCGGGGCCTCCGTGCTGGCTCCGCCTCCTCCACAGAGAACTGGGAACACCCTTCAGAGAGTGGGACTGTGCATTTCTCAGGAGGCGCCACTTTCTAGATGTGGGCAAACCAACCAGAGCAGCCACCCACTGTGCTTCTCACCGCGCCTGTGTGGCCAGCGGGCACCTGTGCCCACGGGGAAGACACGTGTGCCGGCCAGTCCTTCTGTGCCTCCCGGCTCCCGGGGGTGCCTCCTGGGGAAGTGAGGACAGCTTCCAGAGAGAAGGCGAATGCACGCTATTTATTTATAACTAGAGGCCCGGTGCACGAAGAGATGCGTGCCATAGGCCTTCGTTCCCGTGTCTTCCAGCACCGGTTTTCCTCCGGCACCGGGGACCCAGGCCTTCGCTCGCCCAGAGTCTGCAGTCTTGTCTTCGCTGTGGCTCTCCACCGCCCTCCCTCTCCCTCTCATAGCAGGTGTCCTGCCCCCTGGCCACTCCCCGCCTAGAGCAGCTGGGCAGCCTCCATCTTTGTTGGCTTAATTTGCATACTCTCTCTGATTGGCTGTGGGCGTGACGGAGGTACGGTCAATTTACATGTTTGTCTGTTATTAGGGAAGATACACATCTATTGAGTTCAGGGAGGAAGTGG
>PVJN01039512.1:0-19758 GCA_004026805.1 Lasiurus borealis
CACTGCACAGGGGTCTGAGTGCTCCCACAGAGACTGGAATCAGCCTTCAGCACGACCGCTGCGAACACCGGCTCCAGTCTCAGCTTGTCCAGGGCAGGCAGACCACACAGCTCCCCTTCCCACACCTGAGCGAACACGCAGACACACGCAAACCTTCTGGAAGGACGGCTCCACTGGATCAAAGCAAGTCAGAACAAGACTTCACTCTCACTGACTCCAGAAATGTCAGCGCTAACACAGTCTGCCACAGAGGTCGGAAAACAAAGGTGCCACATTTGACAAAGGAATTCAAGACTCCCGGCAGTTTTCTCTCCCCCAAAACTGGGTCTTAAATCCTTAAGCTGTCTCCTTACTCTACAGGCCCCTCCAGCTTCCAACCGTGCCGGGCTCGGGCACTGTTCCTTGAAGATGTAGGCGTGAGAGCAGGATGGCGCTCCCAGGAGGCCGGCTGGTCAGGTTCTCCTGTTAGCACGAGCACAGTCCCTCAGGTGTGCTGCCCTGTAGTTCAGGAGTGTCCGCTTGGGATGTCTCCCTGTGCACATAGGCCCGTCCATCGCAGGATGTGGCTGCATGTGTTCCAAGTGTCTGTCCTGCACTGTGTGTTGCTTTTATCAATGCTGGTTCCAGATTCAAAGAAAATAAAATGAACATTTTTAGGAAATGACTCAAGCTGAATGCAGATACGATGTAGGGCTGCAAGTCCATTGAAATCTTTAGTAACAGCTCCAATGGCAAAGGAAACTTCTTAGCTGAACTCTGCAGGGCTGGGCAGATCACCCACCGTGTTAGTCTGCACCTTTGAGGGCGGCTGCTCCACCCTGAGCCCCCTGCAGCCCTCCCCTTAGATTCCCCTGAACTGACTCAGCCCACTCCCCCCAATCAAGAACTTGGATGGGGCTGTAGTCACATGGCTCAGGCCAAGTACTTCGAGATGCTTGCCTCACTCTAGCCCTGAGCAAATACTAGTCATTTTATCTCTACAGATTTGCCAATTCTGGACATTTCATATAAGTGGAATCATACACTCTGTGGCCTTTGTGTCTGACTTTTCTCACTTAGCACAATTTTTTAAGGTTCATGTGTGTTGTGGAATCTTTTTGCAGCCAGTTTCCATTGTGTGGATGGATACATTCTGCTTATCCATGTATTCCTGGTGGACACTTGAATTATTTCCACTTTTTGTCTATTGTGAATAAGGCTGCTATGAATATTCATGAACAAGTTTTTGTGTGGACACGTGTGTTTGTTTCTGTTGGGTAAAAATCCAGGAGTGGAACTGCTGGGTCACGTGATAGCTCTCTATCTGGCTGTCTCAGGAATCACCACCAGCAGTGTTTGAGGGGCCGAGTTCTCACATCCTCAACATTTGTTTTCACCCGTGTTTCATGTTTTCATGTGCATGGTGGCCATGTGTATCTCTTGGAAAGAATTTCCATTCATATGCTTTGCCCATTTTAAGTTGCTGCTGTGAGTGTTTTACATATAAGTTCTTATAAGATATATGACTTGAACTCAGGCAGTGTGGCTTAGTGGTTGAGCGTCCACCTATAAACGAGGAGGTCACAGTTCAATTCCTGGTCAAATCACATGCCTGGGTTACTGGCTCAATCCTCAGTTGTGGGTGTGCAGGAGGGAGATAATCAATGATTCTCATCTTTCTCTCTCTCTCCCTTCCTCTCCAAAATGAAAAAATAATTTTTTTAAGGATATATGACTTGAGCCCTAACTGGCTTGACTCAGTGGATAGAGCATCAGCCTGTGGAGCGAAGGGTCCCACGTTCAATTCCGGTCAAGGGCATGTACCTTGGTTATGGGCACATCCCCACTAGAGGGTGTGCAGGAGGAGCTGATTGATATCTCTCTCTCATCGATGTTTCTCTCTATCCCTCTCTCTTCCTCTCTGTAAAAAGTCAATAAAATATATTTTTAAAAAAGATATATGACTTGAAACTTTTTTCTATTCTGTGGTTTGTCTTTTCATTTTATTACCGTGTCCTTTGACATCCAAAGGTTTTAAATTTTGATGAAATCCAACTTATGTAGTTTTTTTCTTTTGATGCTGTGCTTTTGGTGCTATTATTAGGAAACTGTCACCTAATCCAAGGTCATGTCCCTATCCATTTCTAAGTAAAGTAGTAAACAAAAGTAGCTGTGGCCTGATTTAAAAAAAACAACCACCAGAAACATAAATAACGCCCTGGGCTCGGGGTCTGGTCTCATGAGCTCCTGCTGTCTGCCCTGGAGAGGCAGCCCTACCCAAAATAGCAGGCGTTAGTAGAAGTCGCCTGGAACCAGCATGACGTAAACATGAACAAACCAAATGCTCAATGTGGAAAGTCCTAATTTAAGAAATTAAGTCCCATCAAGTCCAGCCACCAGCTTCCCCAACTTGGTACGAGTGTGATACACTCCCGGAAGTATATTGCTCTGAGCTGAGGAGTGTGTCATGACGAGATGCAACCACAGGCACAGGAGTGGCACCTGCCAGGCAGGGCAGCTGACCCTGGGCAGACACCACCTGGAAGAGGGGGAGAAAGCACAAACCTATCTTCATTTTTTCTGTTACAAGTTTCTTCAAAACAACGGATCTTTCCCGAAAGTGCCTCAAAATGTAAATAAAGTCAACTCTGAAACAATTTTCTCTGCCGAAAAGGGGCCATGCTCAGATTTTGGGGGGCTTTGAACTGCTCCCCAAAGGGTTTGCAGAGATACTCTCAGAGTGCACAGCAATGACTGTGGGGCTCCTGGCAGCACCCAAAGTTCTTCACTGAGATTGTGGGTCCACGTTGCTGATGAGACCGCTGAGGTCGCAGAATCAGCTCCTCTTGGCTTTACGGCTTCAGGACAGTGGGAGGAGCCCGGCCCACAGCCCAGCTGTCAGCTGAGGCAAGTCGTCTGCCAATCCTGAGCCAGTCCTGCCCTCTCCCTGAGCATGAAACACAAAGACGCCTGCAAATACCAACCCTACTGCATGTTCACCACCTAAACCTTCTCTCCAACCTGCCCTGGGTGCTCGGCAGCATCCCAGACCCACCTTTCCAGCCCAGCATCCCCCAGGTCCGCAGACAAGGAACAGATGATGCAGAGCCTGGCAGCCACTCCCCAGGGGACTTTCCTGAGGCCCCGAGAGCCCAAGTCAGCTGAGCACACCCCTCCTGGAAGCTGGGCCCAAGTCAGAGCTCTCCCCGCCACTCCTCTGGGTCCTCACAGTCCTTGACACCTTCCTTCAACAAGTGAGGAAACTGAGGCTAAAGCCACTAGTGCCTGTAGCAGGACTACCCGGTGCAGCGGCTACTGCACTGTGCGGGCACAGGAGGAGGCCTCGGAAGGCACATTCTTCTCTGTTAGGGTGAAGGTGTCCTGGGAAAACTCACACTATTTTTGCTTACTCGTCACTCAGCTACTCCAGATGCAGAGAAAGTGCTCAAATCCACATGTTGGGAGCAGAATGTAAAGAGATTGGATCAAATGAGTTAAAAAAGCAAAACAGAAAGAAAATGCCCCAATAATCATGCCCTTTCCAAATAACAGTTTAGTGCAGTGGTCGGCAAACTGCGTCTCGCGAGCCACATGTGGCTCTTTGGCCCCTTGCATGTGGCTCTTCCACAAAATACCACGAGCAGATGCGCACATACAGTGCGATTGAAGCTTCATGCATATGCAGAAGTCGGTTTTCGGCTCTCAGGAGAAATTTCCATCGTTTTACTGTTGATATTTGGCTCTGTTGACTAATGAGTTTGCCGACCACTGGTCTAGTACACATTTCCCCGCACTGTTTAGTGCAACCAAAACACGCGTGCGTCAGTCTGGATTCTCCAGAGAAACGGAACCACTGGGAGATGACAGACGGATATAAAAGGTTTGTTATGGGAACTGACTCAGGCAGTTACAAAGGCCAAGAAGTCCCCAAATCTGCCGAATGCAAGTGCGAGAGCCAGGAGCTTTGATGCCCAACGGCTGGAGAAGACAGACGCTCAGCTCAGGGAGGGAGAGAGGATTCCCTCCCTCACCTTTGCGTTCCATGCAGGCCCTCCACAGACTGGACGCGCCCACAGGCTGCTTTACTCAGTCTGCTGATTGAAATGCTAACTCACCTGAAAACATCCTCCCCCCTCACCTACAAGTCATGTCTAACCAGCCATCTGGGCACCCTTCAGGCCAGTCAAGTTGACACATGAAATTAACTATCAAAATATTCCATACAGGCAATACAAAGAATAACTGCTCAGTAATTGTTTTGTTGCAGAATTGGGACCACCCGTGACCTCTTTTAACCTTGGTTACCCCCTAAAGACTCTAACAGAACAGCGCAGAGGGGTGGTTTAAATGACATGCGCCTCTCACAGTGCTGGAAGCTGGAGGCTGCTCCCGGGGAACAGGGCTGCTGGGATCAGATCAGGTGAGACCTCTTCCTGGCTGCAGATCCCTGTGTCCTCACTGCGAAAGCCAGTGAGACAGGCTCTTCCTCCTCTTGTGAGGACACAGCCCGGTTAGCTCCACCCCCTCCCGCGACCTCTTTTAACCTTAGTTACCCCCTAAAGACCCTCAGCCTGGAGTTAGGGCTTCGACTGGTGGGTTGTGGGCCAGCCCTGTGCTCACTGTTACAGCCATCTCTTCACTTTCTGTCAGGACAAGCGCCCAGCTGTGACAGCTGTTGAGGGCACACTGTGCTTCTCTCTGGAGTGGGAGTGCCGGGCTTTGAGTCAACATATAGGAAGAGACATTCTCCACCTGCTTCTGTGACAGCTCCGCTGGCCTCTCGAGCTCCAAGGACCCCAACTACCTGCCAGCCCCAGCAACCCGCTGTGATGTCATTCTATTCAGAGGACAATAAATGCCAAGAGGCTTCCTGAAGGAGGTGCTTTGGAAGGAGAGGAGAGGTTTGTTAGAGGAGGGAGAGGAGAGAAAGTTGGGAGGAGGTCAAAGAGGGTGGGGGAACTAAAGGACACACACACACACACACACACACACACATTTTATTGATTTCAGAGAAAGAAATAGAAACATCAATGATGAGAGAGAATCATTGATTGGCTGCCTCCTGCACGCCCCGCACTGGGGATTGAATTCGCAACCCGGGCATATGTGCCCTGACCAGGAATCGCACCATGATCTCCCAGTTCATTGGTTGATGCTCAACCCCTGAGCCACGTGGGGCTAAAGGACGCTTCTTGAAACTATCGGCATTCACGTTTTAACTGAATTAAAAGTATTAGTAACAGGGAGAAGTATATGAAAGAGGAGGGAATTGTGGCTAAGGGGACAGATGACAACAGAAACCCAAGCTGATACTTGGCCAGACTTAAAGTATGTGCACATGTGCTTTTTACCCGATGTTTTCCTCATTTCTCTACCCGGAAAAGTTCAACACACTGAGAAAAGGCTGGTGGATGTGCTCATGCGTTAGGTTTAAACTTGGAATGTATTTTTCAGAACCAGGCACCCTCCTTATACAGTGTATTCCCTCTTTCCTTCAAAACAGAAAACAAAACTGACCCCCAAACAACAAAGCCAGCCGCTGCTGTGGGATCTCGCTCGGCGGCCTCTACCTGGAGGCAGGCACAGCACACGCCCGGCCGGCCTTCCAGGCTTCTGCTGCTGGGAGGCCTGAAGGGTGGCCCTGCCGTGGGCCTCAGGCCCCCAACTGCTGCAGGAGGGGAGGCCGGGGCCACAGACCAAGCTCTGTTTAGGTGAGCAGCCTTTCCCGGCCCTAAAACCAGAGGAAACACACGGGATAGACTGCAGTCCCATGAAATAGCATGTGTGGCCAAAGACGGGAGGCAGGGACTATTCAGTGTTCAAATTTATCAGACAGTGTGCTGTGCTCTGCTCCTAAGACAGCACGAATGCACACAACTGAACCAAGGAACGTGGGACTCAGACAAGGTGGGTGGAGTGCACCAGCGTGACCACTTTGTAGAACATCACCATTGGGGAAACCAAGGCAAATACATGGGGATCTGTGGATTAATTTTGACAAATGCAGTCTTCTAAAAGAAAAATATCCATAAAAAAAAAAACCACCCCATTAGAGGTGGCTCCCAAGTGCCCGTTCCTTGGGCACACAGGCAGAAACCTCTGCCGCTGGCTGAGGCACTGCGAACTCTGTGCCTTCGGGGCCCAGTCCTCCCTGAGCTCGTGAGCCTGTGAGCGCAGCTCCAAGGCTCTACAGCCCAGCCCGTAGCTCCTCCAGTGGCCGCACTCACGGTGGGAAACTGCTCCAGAACCCTCTGTTCTCTGGGAGACAGAGACGAGCAGGCACTGAGAGCCCACAGGGAGTTTCCAGAATCCCTCAAGTGTCCTACTGGCCAGCTGGCCCCGTGCTGTACACTCCCCGGTCATGGTTTAAGACTGGCCCACTTCAGTCAGCGGTTCTCAAGGGGGTAGAAGGGAGGGGCACTGAGTTTGAAGGCGCATCCCCTTGAGCACAACCCTCTTATCACGGTCCTTTTAGGAAACCAAAGAGAGCATCTCCGTAACACACTCAACACCAAAGTCAACAAATGAAGGTGGAGGGAGACGCACCCTGGCGAGAGGCACATGGCCGGCTGCTCTCAGCTGCTCAGAAGGGATGTGGACCAAAGATAAAAGGGCCGGAAGACACTGTTTCAAGGGCACCTGGCGCCTCCGATGAGACTTCCCCGATTGTCCTTCCCTAAGTCCACGCCTTTCTCCCACATCGAGGCCCATGTCGGCTCCAAAGCGGCCCAAGGTTTCATGCCATTTGTGCCTCATCCTGGAAGCAGTGAGAGTGGATGAGTAACACCCCTAGTCCAGGAAACAAAAGAGCTAACCCTCCAATTTCCTACGTTTTTGCATTGGGGGGTGGGGGGGAGGCGGGGCTGAGAACAAGGCACCAATCCAAACCCATGGTTCCGGCCTCGAGCCCACATGGGAGGGCTTTTGGCCAAACCTCCTGGCATTGTGCCCACGGCCGTGCCCATGGCCAGGATCCCGGGGCGCAGCCCTCTCGCCTGCAAAGGGGAGAAGAGTCTGGAAGGGTGCCTGCAGTCCCATTTTGAACCAGAGGGGAACCTTTTTACTCAGTCATCCCAGGAGCTGCAATCACTCAGGTGTTTCTCAGTGAAGCAGTCTCAGACAGAGCGAGGCCAGGGCAGGGTGAAATCACCTGCAAGCGGGCTGGCATGCCCCAAAGTGCAGCAACACGCCTCCTGCCCACTCCACCCCTGGAGAAAACATTCCTTTCCTTTCAGGGCCACATCTGGTACCACCAGCAGCCGTGAGCGGGGGCTCTGTGGCCAACCTGGTACAACCAGTTTCCAACAGTGAGGTTCTGTGATGGTCCTGGCATAACCGAGAGTCGGGACCCGGGCTCTGTGACAGTTCAGGACAGTCGGCAGCCAAGAGCCAAGGCTCCGTGAGGTTTGGGTAGAACTGGCAGCTAAGAGCCAGGATCCCGATGGCTGTGGTTCAGCCCTGCCCGCGCCCTGCAGGTTCCCCCTGTGCCCAGCATAGATAGCTGTCCCACCCGGAGGCAGAGGTCTGACTGGAGTGCCCAATGTGCCTCTGGCCACAATAAAAGGGCGGTGCTCTGCAGAGAGGGGCTGCAGGCAGCCGGGTGCGCACGATAAGAGACAGGAAGGCTGGGCCTGGTGGGTAGACTCGGCCTTGAGCTCCATTCGCTCTGGGCAGTAGAGTCCTGGCAGTCCCGCTGACCAGAGGCTGGGGCAGGGTGTGGGCAGTGACCACTGGGTGACAGCAGGCAGGGACAGGCAAAGTGGCCCACAGTGCAGCACTCGACTCTGTTCCTCAGGGAGTGGACTCGCCCTGCCCGAGCTCTCGCAGTCCTGAGAGCAAGGTCACCCACTCAGAAGCACAGTCCATGCTGGCTGCCCTGGGCACTCCCCGCACTGATCAGACCAGACTCAGGGTGGGGCCCAGGACACAGAGTCCCTGTTCTTCCCAGTCCTGTGATGCTAACTGCAGCAGAGCTGGGAACCACCCAAAGGCAGGGCCTGCAATCTCCCTGGAAGTTTCCAGAAGAAACACCGCAATTTTAGAATTACTCGTCTCTATCACACCAGTGACAGGTGCTCTACAAGGTGTAAAAAGCAGGGCTGGCCCAGGTCCTGCCTCTGACTTCCATGCACGCTCCGCAGGCCCAAGAACCAGAGGCGGCCTACCCTCAGCCTGCAAGCCCAGGGACTTGCCATGACTGACCCCAAGGATCCCCAAACCCAGGGCACATGTGGGGACGGTGGAGATGCTGTGGTTGTCATAACTGGGGGTGCCCCTGGCATAATGTGGGTGGGGCCAGAGGTAAACTCCTCAGGATGCCCTGAGGCAAAGAGTCATCCACCCAAACTGCCGGTAGTGCCGTGGGCAGGAGCACCTGTGGTTCACACATTTCCAGGAGGCAGGAGCCCTGCAGAGGCAGCTGTCCTAGGCCAGCCTGAAACCAGTGAGCCAGGGCCACGTGCAAACAGGGTCACACCAGAGAACCAGTGGGGACGGTGGGTGAGGTGGGTGCAGCCCAGTGAGGCTGGGGGAATTCCCATGGAGATGCCTAGAGAAATGAACCTTCTTCCCCAACATCGCTCACATGGCATCTGACCCTGGGCACCCTGGGGCCTGCTGGAGGCTGGGCCCCGTGGGTACTGAGCGGAGGCCTGGCCTTGGCCCTCATTTCGCTTGGTAGGGGCTGCCACTTGGGCCCTCTTTTTTTTTTAATATATTTTATTGATTTTTACAGAGAGGAAGGGAGAGAGATAGGAAGTCAGAAACATCGATGAGAGAGAGACATCGATCAGCCGCCTCCTGCACGCCCCACAGTGAAGATGTGCCCGCAAGCAAGGTACATGATGCCCCCAACTGGAATCAAACCTGGGACCTTTCAGTCCACAAGCCGACGCTCTATCCGCTGAGCCAAACTGGTCTCGGCCACTTGGGTCCTCTTAATGCCGATCTTGTCCCTCCTTGTGTGAGGTGGGACCATGGAGCTGTTCCCCTGAACTAGACAGCGGGAATCCCAGCCCGCCAAGACCCAGGACTCCGGCATATGGCAGCCCACGTGGAGCTGCCATGTACCTGCATCTGATTCTTCCCCTTCCTCTTGTAAGCAGGGAAACTGAGGCTGGAATCAGGGCCACGCAGGCACTCAGGCCCTCCTGCGCTACAATGTGATGTCACCTGCGACTTGGACTACCGTGTTCCTCTCCTGAAACACCTGGGCCTCCTCGGCCACCTTTGCTGATGGGCTCCGAAAAATGGGAGCCCCCGGCCCCAGCCCTGCTTTCCCCACCCCTCATCCTCGGAGAGGCAGACACAGCAGGTGAGGTGTGATGCGGGAGGAAGACGCTCTGTCCGAGATGAAAACGAAGAGCTTCCACAGATACTGAGCACACTTCCTTGTCCCTTGTTAATGGCTGAGGGGTCAATCTCCAGGTGTCGACACCTCAGCTCTGAATTTATTCCTAATAGTATCTAAAATTATACACTAACAATTAATCCACATTTTAAGGTACTGGTTTTTAGGCAAAGTGTCTAAGAACAAACACAATCTGCATAAAGACAACTTTCACAGGAAAAAAATAAAACAGCTGCTAATCCAACACTTCCTTCAATTACCCACAAACCACCTGGGAGGCGGTCAAACAGCCCAAGGTCCCTTCTGCACCAGCCGATTCTTGGCCATGGCACCCACACAGCTCACCAACGCTTGGATTCATTCCTTTAAAAAGCACAGTTATTATTTGGGCAGGACAAACGTGCACGAACACCTTTGTAATCCAAGGTCACAGTTTTACTTTTTAGTTCTGGGTGCAGGGCTGAACACTCGGCTGAAGCTGACAGGGGCCTCATTTAATGGCCAACGTCCCTGCCTCAGCCTTCCCTCTGCCTCCTGGGGCCGGGCCTCCCAGAGGAGCCGACAGGGTGGGCAGTCTGTGCAGGCAGTCAGGGGGCCCGGGCGGCCTCCCTCCGAGACTGCATGCCGAGGGCTCCCAGTCTGAAGGAGGAATCCAGAGGGAAACTGAGGAAGAAGGGGGCTGGCCACGGAGAGATGGTGAAACAGGCCATGAACGAGCATGGGGGTGAGGGGGAAGTGGGGGACATAACAGCTACCGTGGAAAAGTATGCCTGGCTTCCCAACGCTGCTCCTGGAAAATAAAACTGAAAAACCCAAGGACAAAAAACTGCCAGCATCATTCTCCTCCCTTTATTTTACAGTCAGAAAACTCCCAGCAGCCCTGAGGGCACACGCTGGCCACCAGTCACGGCAGGGTGGGACCGGCTAACCTCCACTCAGAACTGAGCCAGCCTCACACACACACACACACACACCCCGAGCACCAGGCAGTCTGGTTAGGAATCCATTTCATCTTCTGTCTCCATCTCTGTGCTATGAATAACAAGCACTTCTCCGCTGAGGCTGGGAGAAACCTCTCATTTGTCTCTGCAGACATTCCTTTGGCTTTAGCACTCCACTGTTCCCCAGACCACGAAGATATGAATTTAGCAAAAGCAGTCATAATGATCTTTCTATACCAAAACCAGCCTTAACAACACTTTGTACAACGTTTAAACGAAAAGGAATGGGAAATACAATACAACGGATCCTCTAAATAAAGCTGTGGTATGGAGTTTAAATTCCCCGAGTCAGGAAATCAACTCAGATGTCTTCATGTGCGCCAAGAGCGCATGGGACGCAAGGAAACCACACGTAGTCACAAGCCAGAACTGTAATTCCAACGACATGTGTGCAGTGAATGTTGACATGGCTAAAAGTGTTTTAACTCCTGTTTTTATGGTCTTTCTTTTTATAACTATGTTAGTGGTCAGGTAGCTCTATATTCTTCGATCCTTTTTATTTCCAAAACAAGATGAAATTAAGACTCCCTGCACAGGCCTCCCTACCCCCCTACCCCCCCCCTCCCCGCAATGCACTTGCCCTGAAGTAATGAACAAACCCTACAGTCTTCAGCCTGGTAAGGGGCTTTCACAAGAGAACACAGCGAATCTTATGCTCATTGGTGGAAGACTGAGTGATTCCCCCACCCCAAGATGTGGACCCTGAGAAAGAAGGTACCTACTAAGAATAGCTCCTGGTGGTTAACTGGGCTCAAATTTAAAAGTAGAGTCTAGCCTGACTGGTCTGGCTCAGTGGAGAGAGCGTCGGCCTGCGGACTGAGAGGTCCTGGGTTCGATTTCCATCAAGGGCATGTACCTTGCTTGCAGGCACATCCCCAGCAGGGGATGTGCAGGAGGCAGCTAATCAATGTTTCTGTCTCATTGATGTCTCTTCCTTTCTATCCCTCTCCCTTCCTCTCTGTGGAAAATCAATAAAATATAAAATAAATAAATAAATAAAAGTCAGAGTCTGTCAGCCATTTCTACACAGAGGCCTCTCATGCAAACAGTAGTTTAAAAGAGAAGTATGGCCTGACCGGTTTGGCTTAGTGGATAGAGCATCAGCCTGCAGGCTCAAGGGTCCCAGGTTCGATTCTAGTCAAAAGGGCATGTACCCTGGTTGAAGGCACATCCTCAGAAGGGGGTGTGCAAGAAGCAGCTGATTGATATTTCTCTCTCATTGGATGTTTCTAACACTATCCCTCTCCTATCCTCTCTGTAAAAATCAATAAAATATATTAAAAATAAAAAATAAAAAATAAATAAAAGAGAAGTCTGCACAGAACTGCCTGCCTGTTACTATGTTCCTACCATAAAAGCTGGTCCTTCCTTACAAAGGAGTTCTTGGAATCCCATTTCATCCAATAGGTTTGAGGCTTTCCCTATCCAATCAGAGATTTGCAGGTCTATCCATCAGCATCTTCACTGACCAATACGAGCAGCTCTATCCTGCCCAATCAGGACAATGCCTTTTGGACTAATCAATCCAAAGATTTGGAGCCCTGGTTTGCATGAGGATGGACCAATCAGGGACCAGGAACAGGGAGTTCTGTCTAGATAGGCCAGCCCCTGTGGCTCAGAAAAAGCACTTTTTCTTTCCATCTAGGATTGATGATCACGCCAGGGCAGAGCAGAACAGAGCTGTGTTGCTGGAGAGAGGCCTTGTCTCAGTATACCTCACAGCCATGTTGCTTCATAATTGAGCTGTTGGCACTGAATAAAGTTTCCTTCTTCACCACTCCAAACTGGGAATTCCTGTTGGTTCACCAGCTCTTCTATTGGACACTACACTGGAGGTTCTAGACAGGGCATTTAGGCAAGAAGAGGAAATAAAAGGCATCCAGGTGAGAAAGTAAAACCATGTCTAGGAATGGAACTGCTGAGTCACAGGGTAACCCTATGTTTAATATTCTGAGGAACTGCCAAATGGAACTGAACACAAATATCTACACAGAAACCTGCAGAAGAATGTTCATAGCAGAATTATCCACAATAGCCAAAAGGTGGAAAATAACAGTGTCCATCAACTTAGGAATGGATAAACCAAATGTGATCTGGCCATGCAATGGAATATAATTCAGCCATGAAAAAGGGACAAAGTACTGGCACATGCTATGATGTGGATGAATCTTGGGAATGTTGTGCTAAGTGAGAGAAGCCAGGTGACAAAAGATCGAATATTACATGATCCCATTTATGTGAAGCGCCCAGAATAGGCATATCCATAGAACAGGAAGCGGATCCGTGTTTGCTGAGACTACTTAATGGATTCAGAGCGAAGAAATGTCCTAAAGTTGAATGTGGATATTCAATTCTATGAACATCCTAAAAACCACACTTTAAATGGGTGAATTCCATCTCAATGTAAATTGGGATATAAAATCAAATAAATTAATAAATAAAATGGTTCCTTCCGGCTTTGGGAGGAACAAAAAATAAATCCTAGGTCCTACAGACCTAAGGGCAGAGTGCTTTTCTAGCTGCTGCAATCTCAGAATGCCTTTTGAGAAGAAATCACTGCAAGTCTAACCTTTTTTCCTTTTGATGTATTCTTCTCCCCTCAATTAGGCTAAAATCGACATCAATGAGTTAAAGCCTGAAAGTGTTTGCCTTTACCACACTGTCTAGTACAGGCTTCGCTTTATCAGTTCATATTCTCTACTTCCAACAGGCTCACCAGTACCTGTGTCCCAGGACAAGGGCCCCACAAGAGCGGAGACAGCAGCTGTCCCCACCTCCCACCCCAGGCTCCCAGAGACCCAGCTGGGAAAGTCCAGGCTGGCAGCAGACCACTGGTGAGGTGCCAGGATTCACAGCTGAACTGATTTGCGATGCGTTCCCATTTTTGTTGAAGGCTCTTTTTCCCTCCTATTTTAAATTGGTTTCATTTTTGTTACAAACTTGGAGTTTTCATTCATTCCATCTTGGCTTCTGTGCAGGTCTCTGAGGTGGCGCTGGTGAGGACACAGACTGTGCAGAAGGAAGGAGCAGCAATCCAAACACCTGTCCTGATTTCAATCCACAGGGAGAGAGGTGAGTGACAGACGAACCCGCTAATTATCATAGCTTCAATGATGCTTCAAACACAGGACCTTGCTTTTCAGAAGAAGCTGTAGGTCATCTGCCCACATTATCTCATTAACTGTAATAGCACCTTTGTCAGACAAGCATCCAACAATAACATCATCTTCCTTTGCAGAGGGCAGGGATTAAGGCAACACGGTAGGTAGGAGTTGATGCAAGTCTGCGACGATGATCCCAAAGGAAAGGTGTGCTCTGTTTCTTCTGAATTCACCAGGTTAGTGCCACTCGAGCAGCCCTGGGAGCCCACTCCTTGCACCCACTGAAAGCAGTGTCCACTCAGCTTTGCTGCTGCTTCACTCCATGGGGGCAGGCGTGAGCCAGTGGTCCCGCCGGCCACCAGCACAGTCCTCTGAGGTGGCTCAATGAGGAGGAGCGCAGGATCCAAAGCAAAGCCAAGACCTAATCAGACAACAGTTTACCCGCTGGCACAGCAGGCAGACAGAGGCTGGGCTGAGCAGGTAAATCCAGAGGACGTGACCGGCTTGTTCGCAGGCAACCTTCTCAAGCTGCCTGCACAGAAGCCTCAGGTTCTGCTATAGACTCAAGGAAACTATTCTTTCTTGTATATTATTAGAAAACCATGTTGTCTACAATGACCTAGAACAGGGGTGGGGAACATCCAGACTAGGGGGTCATATGAGGCCCAAGAAATCATTTGGTCTGGCTCTGCCAAGGCAACCGTAGACAGGACTCAAAATTCAACAAATCTAGGAGCTTTTTTTTTTTTAATCCTCACCCGAGGATATTTTTCCACTGATTTTTAGAGAGAGGGAGAGACAGAGAAATATCGATGTGAGAGAAACACATCAATTGCTTGCCTCCTGCAGGAGCCTGTAACCAGGGCCTGGACTGGGATAGAGCCTGCAACTGAGGTATGTGCCCTTGACCTGAATTGAACCCGTGACCTTTCAGTCCATAGGCCAACGCTCTACCCACTGAGCCAAACCAGCTAGAGATAGGAGCTTCTTTCATAGCAACATACGTACATTTATATCAAGTGAATTATACTAAGCAAATGATGTTATAAATATCCAAATGGCCCTTGGTAGAAAAAAGGTTCCCTACCCCTGACCCAGAAGGTCAGGCATTCACGGGTGTGGCCTGGGTGTTTTCCAGTAACTCCCCTGATTAATAAAGTCTAGAAGGTGCTGACTCGCTTTGCTGAGCTGAGTAATTAATTTCCTTGGGCATACAGGGGACAAAGCCACAGCGTCTCTACTTACAGACCCATGTGGAATGGCCAATTATGTCTTCAGAAGGTGGTTTGCTTGTAATGCATTAGGAAGAAGTGATTTTAATGAAAGCAAGTTGACTTTCACTGTGTTTTCCTATCTAGCCAAACTTGAAGCCAAACACCACCCTGAAGCAAAATTATTTCAAGCACAAAACCAAAGACCCTGGGACACCATGGTACATACATGCACGTGCATACATGCCATGCACACACACACCACATACATACCTGTCCTACACATGCACACACCAACCCTTAGCTGTTCACATCTGAAATCAAACATTAATAAGCACTTCATCTGTAGTTGCTACTCCTTCCAGTGTTCTTTTTTTTTTTCAATCCTCATTCAAAGATATTTTTTCCACTGATTTTTAGAGAGAGTGAAGCGGGGGGAGAAGAGAGAAACATCAATGTGAGAGAGGTACATTAACTGGTTGCTTCCCACATGTGTGCCCCAACAGGAGCTGGGGATTGAACCTGCAACCGAGGTACATGCCCTTGACAGGGAATGAAATTCCTGACCCTCAGTCCATGGGCTGGTGGTCTAACCACTGAGCAACCAGCCAGGTTTCCTTCCACTGTTTTAAAAGTAACTCACAACATTTTACCATCAATCCCTCAAATCTGCTTCATGACCAATGACTTTTCATCTTTTCTGGTCTTCAGAACCATCTTAAGAAATCAAGGAAGAATTCAATACAACTTACTCAATGAGGCTTCTTCCCACAGCGGGGTGGCCTGGTTCTGCTGGGGGAGGGAGGGAGGTGGTGGACACCACACAGGTTCTGTACATGGCTTCCCTGAGAGAACTCAACATGCAACAACAGGCTTAACTGTCCTTAAATTTGCCCACAGCCGGAGACAGGCAGTGTGAGAACCACGGCTCTGTGGGTCTGATGACCGGGTCTGTGAGGGATGCACAGCACTCTCAGGGCAGCAGTTGATCAGGTGCCAAAGGGAACCAGGCAGACCCAGCCCATCTTGGTTGCTTCTCAGAGACCAGGATCCCCAGGACACACCTACAGCCCCATCACACCTCCCGGTGCCACAGAAGAGGGGGAGGAGGAGGACAGCTCACACTCAGCAAAGCCCCGATGTGTCAGGCACCAATCTGAGGGACTTCCAAACACTTAATCACCTCCAACTGAGGTTAAACAGGTGGGGAAACCAAGGCACGGGAGAGATGAAGTAACCGCATGCCGATAAGCTGAGGAAGCAGGCTTACTTTAACCACTGTGTGTCCAGGGACCCCAGCAGCCCAGCAGCTAGAGGACGCTGGTGCTTTAAGGGAGCTGAATGGAAAACACTCATGTTCTGGGAGCTGAGCTCAGACAGAAAGCTTCCCTGAAAATGCTCGGTACCAGCAGTGAATGCCTGGACTCAGTCAATTCTCTTGCTTTATAGGACTTCTACCTCTTCTGAGTTGTGTAGTTGACACTATTTTATCTTTTTTTATATATATATTTTATTGATTTTTCACAGAGCGGAAGGGAGAGGGATAGAGAGTTAGAAACATCTATGAGAGAGAGATATCGATCAGCCGCCTCCTGCACACCCCACACTGGAGATGTGCCCGCCAGCAAGGTACATGCCCCCGACCGGAATCGAACCCGGGACCTTTCAGTCCGCAGGCCGAAGTTCTATCCACTGAGCCAAACCCGTCTCGGCAACACTTTTATCTTAAGTCACCGATCCAGACATAGGACCCTCCGAGAAGTGGGGTGCGAGCTCCCGCAGGCCCTCCTGTGGCCCACGTGCTGTCTCTCTCAACTGCACCCAGGTTCCAACACCCAGAAGATGCTGAGATGCTAGCAGTCCTCGGGTCTGACCACTCCTGTCAACCTTCCGACCCGGCCAGTGAACAAGCTACCTGGCTGTGCCTACCGGCTTGTGGCCTGGCCTGGACATGACACTCCAGCAAGAAGATTAGTGCTCTCCTCTCATCAGCCCCTGTTAACTGTGCTGAAGGCCAAGCTCAGCTCTCCCTCCTCCCCAGTCACCCAGCCCCTCCACGTCCCACAAGTCGGCTTCCCACTCTCTCTCACTGAAATCTTTTTCATGGCATAGGAGGAAGGAGATAGGAGAGAGGGAGTACCCCACGAGAACACAGGCAGGACAGACTGCACTCGGCCTCTCAGGAGCCTGTGCGGACTGCTGCCTGGTCACGCTGTGCTGGGGGCAGCTTGTCTGACAGTGGTCAGACTTGGAGGGTGGCTGGGATCTCTGCAGGATGTGTCCCCAGTTCCTGGTGGATCTGATACGAGCGACTTCAGTGCCTGAGCAGAGGCTGTGTGAAGAGCAACCTCCAGGGGCCCTGCCTCCCCAGAGACACTCCTGAGAGTCTCAGGGGGAAGCCCCGCCGCTTCCAGGAAGAGCGTGGCCATCCATGTGTCCACGTCCCAGCCGACTCCGCAGCCCGGGGCCGTGACACGCTCAGCCTGTATTTACAGGACGCTGTAGTGGTGACCCGGGAGGACAACTGTAATCAAACAGCCGAAAATAACTGCTGGCAGGAAAGCCCCTACTTAGAGCAGACCCTCCAGCGACTCGCATGGTGGCCATCAGCAGCCCTGGCTTAGCCAGTGCACCAAGCCAGCCACCCTCTGTCCTTTCAAAGGAGCCCCACACCAGGGGGTGCCGGCCAGGTCCTCAGCCCTTGCCAACTCAGCCACGGGCCCTGCCTCCCTCAGCGGGCCCATCAGCCGGGTCCCGTGCAAACATAGTGCAGGCCCTTCCTAAGCAGAGGGTCACAGGGCTGTACCAAGTGCCAACGTCTCTGCTCCTCTGAGCCTTCCCAGATGCTGCCCATGTGAGCTGTCCATCACTGCGCCTGCTGCTCCTGAGCATGAGGTTGGGAGAAGCTCCCCACAGTGACTGGGGTAGAGCCCCAGCCTGTGTCTCCCACTCAGAAGACCCTGAAGACCCCCTAGAGCAGCGATTCTCAACCTGTGGGTCACTGGTTGGGGGTCACCACAACATGAGGAACTGTATTAAAGGGTCACGGCATTAGAAAGGTTGAGAACCACTGCCCTAGAGGGACACGGCTTCACGGGGTCCCCACAATCACCTCCATTAGACAAGACCCTCCTTCCAGAGAAGGAGCAGAGCATCAGCTTCAAGGCAGGTTCTAGGACAGTTGGACGGAGACATCATGGGGTACCTGGCTTATCTGCCACTGAGTGCACGTGTGAATGCTTACAATTCCACAGCTCCTGGTGCATCTGCTGCCTACTTCCCGGATTTCATTACCCCAGAAAGACAACCCTGGGTGACGCAGTGCTCTACACCCCAGCTCAGCCTGTGCTCCGAAAGGCCGGCAGCATCACCACACTTTTTTGGTGGTCTCTGAAGCTGAGCTCCGCACTGAGGTCACACGGAAGGTGGGGGAGGGGAGACCACTTGGGGCCCATCTGCATAGGCTCCCAAAAGAGGCCTCAACCAACCATCCACCCCAACTGCAGCCCACCCCATGATGAGCCACAGCCAGAGATGGCAGACCTGACAGCGCAGAGAGCCCGCTCCCATGGCTGTGGGGTTGGCTGTCAGGACACCGAAGGGTGTGCCATGCTGGGTCCACCAACTCCCAGACAAGCGGTTCAGGAGTGGGGACCACCTCGTCACCTTGGGCAAGGAGAGTCGCCAGCCCCAAACTCCCCATTTTCTCGCTCTTATCTCTGTGAGCAGAGAATCTCTTGGGCTTAACAGCTGCAGAGAGGAAATGTGGGAGCCGGGCTATCACCAGGAGCCCCGACCTGGCTTTGGGAGACAAAATGGAAATGTTTGGAGGGGGCGGACCTGCAGTATCTTTGTGGCTGTGCCAGCAGAGGATGTCCTGGGATTGTCAGGGTCTCCCACCCCCAAAACACACACAGCACAGCACTAGCATCTCGAGATCCACCGCTCAGAGAGGTCCCACGCAGGTGGGGGCCAGGGTAGGGTTCCCACCTTCCAAGTCACCGCTGGTGCCCTGGCATGTCCAGGGGAGCTGGCAGGGGCTTCTTCCTGGTCATTTAACTTGAGACTCACCACCTGCCATGCTAAGTCCAGGACACAGGGTCAGCGTGGGAGGATCCGGTCTGAGCACCCAGACGGGTGGGGAAAGCCTGGTGTCTCTGTAGGGATGTGATGGCTCCATCCACAAGTGACAATATTTCCTAAGGGATTTGCAGCCTTTAACAGACTGAAGACCTACAGCAATGTCAGTGTGCCATGGACATTGTATACAGAACTACTTCTTGGAGTTCGACAGTAACTCAGCAAAACATCTACTGTTTTACTGCGACCGTTTTGGGGGCGGTGGGGATGAAAAAGCTCAAGAGGTAGATAGCAGTTGCACAACCATGTGAATGAACTCAATAGTACTGAATCATACAATTAAAAATGGTTAAAGTGGTAAATTTTATGTTACAGGTGCTTTGCCACAGTAAAAAATTAGTTATATATTAGTTAACATATATGGTATTAACATCTCCTTTTACAGGATAAAGCACTCCCAACCCGCGTGTCAGCGCTCCGTGGTTCTGTGGAGGGAGCGTGGTGCTGGGCAGGACCACAGGGGCATCCGTGCACTCACACCACCCCCAGAAATCTTCTTCATGGCGTAGGAGGAAGGCATTCAAAGCTGCAAACTCCACTGTCGGTCCCACCCAGTGCCCTGTCTGCATCTGTTAAAAGTGCCTCGGTGTTTATGAGAACCCCGGTGCAGGGGAGGCTCGGTGCCGAGTCACTTTCCCACAGGAGAGATGGAAAGGACAGAGATACAGGGGAAAAAAACAGGAAGACACACCACTGTGCAAGAGGAAATCCCTATTTTGCTTACGCTGCTGGAAAAGAAGAGGTCATGGTGGAAATTTTTATATCTCTGGACTCCAAACTGGTGCAGGTAACATCCCTTATACCATGAACTACTCTACACTAATGGGTCATGGAGTCCACTGTTTCGCAGGAGGGACCGTTGTGGTGACAGCCCAAGACCTGCGTGTTCACTGGGGCTCAGTATGTTGTGGTGCAAAGTTAGGGCTGGCTGGCTGGCTGGCTGGCTGGCTGGGCACAGTCGTCAGGTCAAAGGGCAA
>PVJN01039513.1:0-19758 GCA_004026805.1 Lasiurus borealis
GAGAAAGTTACATATCCAAGGAGAGGTGATAAAGTTCTCATCAAACAGTTAAAACCCTCTGCAACTCTCCTTGACTTTATTTTCTCAAGATGGTTTAAAAGTGACTGAAGTAGGTAACATTCTGTCAAAATAGAGCTATGTGAAAGAAATCTCTTAAGAAAACCAGCTGCTACACTTAATCTTCCCACATAATTTCCATCTGCCTTTGAACACAGCACTATTTATTCAAGAAGAATTTATTGAAATATGAACATTTTTTAATCAGCAATATTCCTTGAGTGTTATTATTAAGAAATTATAGTAGTTTTCATTAAAAAATAAAGATGAAATCAAACCAAGCCTATGTTGAATTTTGGAGAGAACAGACTGATGGTTGGCACAGGGGAAGAGAGTTGGAGGACTGGGTGATAAAAGATGAAGGGATTAAGTACTAATTTGTAGTTATAAAACAATCACAGGATGTAAAGTAAAGCATAGGGAATATAGTCAATGATCTTGTAATAACTAAGTGTGGTGCCAAGTGGTTACTTAATATTAAGAATTTTATTCTTAAATAAATACATGGGCATTGCCTCCTTTGTAGCTAGATTTGGCCACGTGATTCCAACTGAGCCAGTTCAAATCAATTATGAGTGGTCAGCAACTTTGGGGAAATGCAATTAGTGGAAGTGGATGTGAGCACACTGAACTCCCACTGCTTTCTCTTTCAGGCATGAAGTATGAAAATGACAGCAGGAGCTTGAGCAGCTAATTTTTGTTTCTGTGTTTTGCTTGATTTTGGCACTATTTCTTTGACAAATGACTTTCATCCTTTTAATCTGTCTTTTCTTTCTCATTCTTTCTTTTTTGCCATTGGCAGGACAACTTCGATCCAAGGGTTTTGATGTTCTAACTGTAGTTCATCCCCCCCTCCCGCCCCTATTTTTCCTTTTCTTTTTAATTTCCTACTACTGTCCCATTTTCTGGAAAATGAGCTCCATTTTATTTCCAGGCCCTCTTTACTTTTTATATTTTATTGATTTTTTACAGAGAAGAAGGGAGAGGGATAGTGAGTTAGAAACATCGATGAGAGAGAAACATCCATCAGCTGCTTCTTGCACACCTTCTGCTGGAATCGATGCCCTTAACCGGAATCGAACCTGGGACCCTTCAGTCTGCAGGACAACATTCCTGAGCCAAACTGGTTAGAGCCCTAGCCTTCTTGTTAAATTTAATATGTGCCTCTTGAAATAGTGATTTTATATTTATAGTGATAGAATTTGATGCTCAATTGCTAGACTTAACAACTGAAAAGTATTTATTTTTCTCTCCAAAATTAGATTTGTACTGAGAAATTAGATTTATAATTTGCAATGAGTAATTAGATTTGAATAATTATAAAGTCAATGTTTATTATTCCATTTTAAAAAATTGAGCTATAAGCTGTTTGGTGGATACCCTATCTATGTTAAAGTACTGAATGTGACTTGACATTTAGATTCAAGTGCCATCATAGTAAATGCAGATAGAGGTGAATTCTTTATCATATGTTTTCTCAAATTTATATCTATATTATGTCATATTATTTATTTCATTATTATGCATTTTCTTTAAAAGTAATTTTAAAATGTCAAAGTTATCATAGCTAACAAGAGCTTTCATCAATATTTTGAATTTGACCTTAGAATTTAAAAATAGGTATGTTTGACATTTACAGATATATTTGTTAAAAAGAAATGGTTCAACATACTATGACTAACATAATTTTATAGCTGTAAGAAAAATATTTTAAATTCAAGTCACTACAATTAAATTATATATTTTCCATTTATCCTTACATAATTTATCCAAAATATCCAGAAATAATCTGTTATAATCTCTACATAATTAAAAAGACAGCAATGGGAGGAATATCTCTCTAAGTATCAGTAAATAGTCATATTAAAACTTAATCTTAAAATGTGTACTATCAATAAAAGAGTACTTTGTATTAAATTATATTCATATCATTCATTTAGAGATACTATAAGTAATTTTAGCAATATTTGATTTATTGGCTCCTAGTTTAAAATTTTTATGAAAAGATAATGTCTTACCACTCTCTAGAAGGAACAGATTTTTGCTTACTTTGTATAATAAAATAACTAGACATTTGCTTTATAGTATTTATAAAAATATGATAATAGCTTATGCATTTGTAGGACAGTAAAATATGGAACTAATTACTTTCATTACCACACTTTCAGATTCTATAAGTCAAATGTTAAAATCTTGCATGGAATCCAGGGTAGAAAGCAAATTCTGACCAAGAACTATTAATCCATTGGTAGCAGAATGGGACATCTTAACAAGTTGTAGTCTTCTACCCAAAATTCCCTGTTGGGGTAGTATGGAAGTTAATAGCAAAGAAATCAAAGGTCCCTGGTAGGGTTAAGTAATCATTGAGTTCTCTCACTTGCCTGCTCTGACCAGTAGTGTGCTAACTACTTGAGGAGCACTCTAAACAGATTCAGAGTTCTGTCTCATGCAGCTCTCTTTTCTTCATAACTTTTTTCACCTTATATCCCTAAACCAAAACCAACTTTTCCTGTTCAACACAGGGAGTCTGCCAAGCTTTCTTGGGAGCTCCCTTCTTCCCATTATGACTTTAGAAGCTCTCACAAGGATGTCCACTGGGATAATGTAGGACTCAACTTGCTAGTTTACAGTTGTCTTTCAACACTCTTTGACCACTGATGCCTGGTGTTCAGAGTCTTAAAAACTATTGTTCTAAGAATTTTTGCATTTCCAAAAATTTTATTTCATACATAGTATATACATCCTCTCCCTATTATTTCAATTTGTTTATTTTTTTTCTGTCTCAAAAATAATTTTTTTTGAGAAAAAATGATAGAAGTACAGAAAAGGGAAAGCAAAAGAAAAGAAAACAAACAAATAATAACAATAATAAACAAGTAACACTTATATGCAAAGATCATGTCATTATTTTCCCTCTCCCTTGTCCATGACAGTGTCCAAGAAAGTTGAAGAGTTTCTTACTCCTTCTATGTACCTCGTCCTATTTCATTTCTTTTGTGTTTATAAATTCATTTATTCAAATAATTTTTGAAACTCTATTATGTATTTGGCAATGTGATAGGTGGCTTTCTTCAGCAGATTACCTGATAATACTCCTATTCTCTCTCCATGGATGGTGTTGAGATTTTAATCTATGTGTTTACAACTACATTTGGGATGGAACGGGCACAGAAGTATTACAACTAAAGATTTAAATGTCAATTTTGCATTTTAGAAAAATGGAATGTGAAAGATGAACAAAATGGTCAATGTTGCTTAGAAATAAAACAAGTTAGAGAATTAATAAGATGACCTAGGCAACAATTGTGGAAGACCTATACTTGGATAGTGGTAATAAAGATGGATAGTAAGGTACAGAAAAAAATTACTTGAAAGGTACATTTTAAAGTATTTGATGAATTGCTAGATATGGCCTATATAGAGCAAAAAGGTTCTACAGTTTCTGTCATGCCTGATGGCATTTACTGAGGTTCAGAAATATATAAAAATATATAAAGCACCTTAAGGTTGATAAAATATGAATGGAGTATTTACCAAGTTCTTTCCAAGAGAAAGGTTTCCCTAACACAAGTATGTGGATACTTTTCAAAATTTTTAGAAACAACTAATTAAAGTGGGTACTCTTAGCCAAATAAAATTTCAAGGTTTTTAACCACAGTAGGCTGTCAAATCTAATCTGTCAAATCTAATTACACATAGAAAATTTATAATCTCTCTAATTCCTCCATTACAGTTTTCTGTAAGCTATAATACTTATATAATAAATTTTATGACCATTATGTGAAAATTAGGAAAAATAAGGCAGGAAAATGCATGAAAACTTTAGTACATTATCTAGACATAAAAAGTGATATAATTTTAATTTTTAATATTGTTATAAATTATTCTTTTTCTTATTAACCAAAGAGCAGTATAATTCTAATTTTTAGATATGCCTTTAGAAAACTTACAAGCTGTATTAATGGCATAAATATTTGGGATCCTCATAAGGTATATTGATCAATGTAAATTACAGTAATATTTTTTCTTTTTGTTGTTTCTTAAATATATTTTATTGATTTTTTACAGAGAGGAAGGGTGAGGGATAGAGAGTTAGAAACATCGATGAGAGAGATACATTGATCAGCCGCGTCCTGCACGCCCCCTACAGGGGATGTGCCTGCAACCAGGATACATGCCCTTGACCTGAATCAAACTTGGGACCTTTCAGTCTGCAGGCCTATGCTCTCTCCACTGAGCCAAATCGATTTTGGATAATATTTGGATTTTGGTTTATATATTCCTTCACTAGAGGCCCGGTGCACAAAATTCATGCACTGGGTGGGTGTCCCTCAATCCAGTCTGGCCCCTCTTACAGTCTGGGAGCCTTGAGGGGATGTTCCCTGATGATCAGTGGGCATAAGCCACAGTCTGGCCACAGCAGCCCAGAGCACGACCCCCTGGGCGGGTCCCAGCCATGATGTGGCTTGAAGCACACCTCCCTGGGTGGATCTGCTAGGGGCCTTACTCCCAGGGCAGGAGTGCAGCAGCCTGCCCACAAACCCCTGGTGGGAGTGGCCTTGGAACTGGGTGGCATCGTGTGCCTGCCCATAAACTCCTGGCGGGAGTGGCCTTGGAGTTGGGCAGTGACAGGGCTGGGGCCGTGGATGCTCAGAGCCCACCCCACAACTCTCATGTGTGGTGTGTGTCCGCTGGAGGCATGCTCTGAGCTAGTCATGACACAGCCTCCTGAGCTGGTCATAATGTTCTGGACTAATTTGCATATTTCTCTCTTATTATATAGGATTTTTGTTAGTTTGAATCAGTACCTCTGAGTTTAACTATCTCTACATACTTTGCTCAATTTGAATTTTCGAAACTATACAGTTGAAGCTAACTTAATTATTTGTGGAGCTATCTTAAAAGCTCCACACCGAGAACACAGTTAATTATTTATTGTCCTAACTTAAAATGGGCTAAGATGACTCCATGGTACCATATCACCCTGAAAGTTTAGTTCTGTAAAATAAATAAATAAATAAAAATAGCTTTTTTCAAAAGGTACATTTGTTTTATTGCTCCTTTTGCAACTATAATGACCTTAAACTCTCCTAGATAACCTTAGAAAGTAACGGAACCAAGACTCAGCTCCATTAAAAACTAAAATAACTTTCTTCTCATAAATAATAGTATTCTATATAATAAAAGGGTAATATGCAAATTGACCCTAATGGCAGTGCTATGATGTGCACTGACCATTAGGAGGCAGACACTCAACACAGGAGCTGCCCAATGGTGGTCAGCGTGCTTCCACGGGAGGAATAATACTCAGCTAGAAGCTGCACAGCTGCGGTGGTGGGAACCTCTCCTGCCTCTGTAACAGCACTAAGGATGTCTGACTTACAGCGTAAGCCTGCTTCCCACTGCCAGAGCAATGTCTGATTGCCAGCTTAGGTCTGATCCCCCAGGGAGCAGGCCTAAGCCATCAGTCACACATCCCATGAGGGGTCTCAGACTGCAAGAGGGTGCATGCTGGGCTAAGGGACACCCCCCAGAGTGAACAAATTTTTGTGCACTAGGCCTCTAGTTGTTTAATAACCATACATATTGTTCTGGTATGGCAGACATGATCTAAGTGAACTTCACTCTTTCTCTAAAAACAATGAAAATATAAGCAAAACAACTAAAAGCAGCCATTTTTAGGACTTCAGTAATAAAAAAAGCTAGAGATACTATGCTGGTGAAAATACTGAATATCAGTTGGATAGCACAGATGGTGATGTGTTAACTTAGGGCTAGTCCTATCACTTTGCTTCTCCAGCACAGTAGCTAGAAGTCAGCAGCACTGAAGCCAATGCAGAGATTTGGTCCCCTCTGGAGCTATCTTAAAAGCTCCACACCAAGAACACAGTTAATTATTTGTTGCCTAACTTACACTGTACTACAAAATCTCTATTCTCAGAGTGTGGTGATTTTAAAATCTTATTTATAGTGGCAGATGAGAATAAAACATTTAATAATAATAGCTGAAGATTTCAATCCTTAATTTAAAAAAAAAATGAAATGAGCTCAGGCCAGTGTGACTCAGTTGGTTGAATGTCATCCCATGCTCCAGAGAGTTGCTAGTTTGATTCCCTGTCAAGGCAGATATCCAGGTTGTAGTTCTGATCCCCCAATCCAAACATGTGTGGGAGGCAGCCAATCAATGTTTCTTTCCCACAAAGGTATCTGCCTCTCTGTATTTCTTTCTCTCTCTATCCCTCCCTCCCTCTCTCTAAAATCAATAAAAATAAACTTTAAAAAAATTTAAAGGATTTAAAAAATGCAAAACTCAGATACAACACTATGCATGCACTAAGATACAAAAAATAAAAGAGACAGACAATAACAAGTCTAGATGAAGATGTGGAGAAATTGGAACCCTCATATGCAGGAAGCCACCACTTGTCAATACTGTCACTAGAGTGCACCAAGGAACACGAAAGGCCAATGGACCTTTGGAATTAGCAGGGCTGATGCTAAGAACCAACTGATGAAATAGTGGTGGCTCAAGGCAATTCCCTAACCTGATAATCCTTTTATTGTTTACCAAACTTTACCTTTGATATGCCTGTATATATTGCTAAAGGGAAAATATGTATTCAAGTAAATGAATAGTGGATTGGCCAGAGGTCAGTGTGCTCTTCACGAAAGAGACATCCTTGGCCCCCAATTCTTCTATTTCATATTTCTTGTATATAATTTTCATTTGTGTGTCAGCCTTTCCTTCAGATTGTGAACCCAGCAATGCAGGTGATGGCACTCATACTTTGCTAGTACATACACACTTTGGGAAATTGTTTGCTAGTTTCTTAAAATGTTGAACATAGTTATCTTACCTAGCAATTCTCCTGGATACATACCAAACATAAGAACCCAAATCCACATAAAATCTTGTAAACAAACATTCATAGGAGTGTTATTCATAGCCAAAATCTAGAAACTACTGAAATAGTCATTATTTATTAAGGATAAACACAATCTAATATAATCATACAATAAAATATTATTTAGCAATAGAAAATAATTATGTACTAATACATGCTTTAATATGCATAAACCTTAAAATCATATGCTAAGTGAAAGAAGCCAGTCACAAAGACCACATATTGAGTGATTCAACTTATGTTTAAGGTCATACATACCAAGCAAATCCAAAGTCAGAAATTTATATCAGCGGTTGCCTGGAGCTGAGGACAGGAGTGGAAGTGGGGTTGTGAGGGTGTAGAGTAGGAAGGTAGAATGGGATGTGGCAGCTAATGTTTATGAAATTTGATAAAAATATTCTAAAATTAAATTGTGATGATGGTTGAAACTTTGAAAATATTAAATAATCAACTGTACATTTAAATTGGTGAATTTTATGGACATTAATTTTGTATCCTGCTACATTGCCAAATTCATTAAGTCTATGTTGCTGTAAAAAGGAAGAAACTCCTATCATTTGCAATAGCATGGATGGATCTAGAGAGCATTATGCTAAGTAAAATAAGTCAGTCAGAGAAAGATGATCTCACATGATCTCACTCATTTGTGGAATATAATAAACAACATAGACAGACAAAAACAAATCCAGAGACAGAGAAGCATTGATCAGACTGTCAAATCTCAGAGGGAAGGAAGGGGAGGGTAAGGATACGGTGGAGAGATCAACCAAAGTACTTGTATGCATGCATATAAGCATGGCCAATGGACACAGACACCAGGGTGGTGAGAACATAAGCAGGGGTGAGGTAAGGGGGAGGATAGAGACACACATATAATACCTTATTCAATAAAAAAATAAAAAAATAAATTGGTGAATTTTATTATATATGATACGTATATCCTATCTAATAGAAGATAGGATTGACCATATCTCTTCTACACCCACAAGCCACACCCACCAGCCAATCAGGAGTGAGCATGCAAATTAACCCAACCAAGATGGCTGTGGCCACAAGTAAACAGGAGGCTTGGGTTTCCCCAGCAATGGAGGAAGCAAGCTCCTGCAGCCCTGGCCTCTGCTCAAGGCTACAAAGTTTCAATTATAGAAGATAAATAAATTGCAACAAAATGGCAACAGCCACAGGGTTGGAAAGAACAGGAGGCTTGAGTTGCCTCTGGCAATGGAGGAAGTCAAATTTCTGCAACTCTGGCCTCTCCAAACTACAAAGTTTCAATTATAGAAGATAAACCTTAGATACCAGGGCCTCCTCTTAGATTGTGGAGAGAGGGGTGGGAGGGAGGGTTGTCTGCCTGCAAATCATCACAGGCCTCTCAAGCCCCAAGGGAACCCCACCCTGATCTGGGACACCCTTCAGGGCAAACCAGCAGTCTCCCACCCATGCACCAGGCCTCTATTCTATCTAATAAAAGAATAATATGCAAATTGACTATCACTCCAACACACAAGATGGCTGCCCCAATGTGGTAAAAAATGGCCACCACAAGATGGCCAGCAAGAGAGGGCAGTTGGGAGGGACCAGGTCTGCAAGGGAGGGTAGTTGTGGGTGATCAGGCCAGCAGGGGAGGACAGTTGGGAGAGACCAAACCTGCAAGGTGGGCAGTTGGAGGAGATCAAGCCTGCAGGGGAGGGCAATTAGGGGTAACCAGGCCGATACGCGAGGGGAAATGGGAGCAACCAGACCTTCAGGGAAGGGCAGATAAGAGGGACCCAGGCCTGCAGGGGAGGGCAGTTAGTGGTGACCAGGCCTACAGAGGAGGGCAATTAGGGAAAAAACAGGCTGGCAGGGGAGCAATTAGGCATCAATCAGGCTGGACAGGGAGTGGTTAGGGGGTGATCAGGCTGGCAGGCAGAAGCAGTTAGGGGCAATCAGAAAGGCAGGCAGGTGAGCAGTTGGGAGCCAGCAGTCCTGGATAGTAAGAGGGATGTCCAACTGCCTGTTTAGACTAATCCTATGAGGATTGGGCCTAAGCTGGCAGTCGAACATCCCTCAAGGGTTCCAGATTGAAGAGGGTTCAGGCTGGGCTGAGAGACACCTCCCCACACCTCCCCTTCATGAATGTCATGCACAGCGTCTCTATTACACACACACACACACACACACACACACACACACACACACAGCCATAAAATAAAGGAATTAATGAAGCAACTAATTGGACATGCCTTTGTATTCATTTAGCAAATATAAAATTGAAATGAGTACCTTTTTTCTAGGAGAAAGCCTCATATTAGTAGTGAATTAAAGACAACTTGAGAATAGCAACAACTTAGAGATTTTATGAAATTTTTTTGAAAATTTTAAATCTCTTTATTGCATTAAAATTGACCCTGTAACTCTAGCTCTTTACTCAGAAAATGTCTTATGTATAATAGGTGTTTCATAAATTGTTTGGGTGAATAAGTATATTTTGATTTGACTAATAATTTGTTTCACTTTGTATTAATTGCAATGTTGAACTTGACATGTTAGAATTCCACGAATTTATTTTTCAGCATGCTTATTCTTTTTTGTTTAACCTGATTCTGTTTATAATTTTATTTTATCAGACTGTTAACAATTATTGCTATTAAGCTTTACTTTATTAGTATTAAACATTGAGCATAAAAATACTACAAAATTAACATAACAAAAAATAACAACTTAAAACCAATGATCAAATTGCATGCTTCTATTCCATTTGGAATAACTGGGAAACAAAATTTTCCACCTAAGTACATGTTGTTTTTGTTTGTTTGTTTGTTTTGTTTTTGTTTTTGCATTATTCGTTAGAAATTTGTTTTTTACTAAATATGAAAGAAACATTTCCAAATTTGTATACTTACTTGTTTTTTGTTTTTTTTTTCATTTTCTGGAAGAAGTTTACACTGATGCTCAGAGGTTATTATTTGGTATACATTGTCTTCTTCCTATATTAAATTATTTCCTAAGCTCTATTTTTTGTTCTCTGTAAAATTCCGATTCTTCCAGAAAAATCTAAAGATAAGAGTTCAAGTTATAACTGCAGTGTTCTGCCTCCCTCCAGCCTGATTGATTCCTTGTGAGGTTCTGATCTACTGCCCCTTCTAAACAATTTACTTAAATCAATACACTTAATTGAGGAAAAATTCTAAAATCCCATATAGCGGGAAAGCAGTTCTTTCACTCTCCCTTTGAGCTAAGTGCATAAACTGTGGGACAATCAATGCCCTACAAGGTCACTTTCCCTTAATTCTGGCCATCTTCCTATGCTCTAAATACTGATTTTGAAGGAAATCTTGCTTTTGATTGAGCAGTAGGCATTGCTTTATTCTTTCAAAAGAGCAAAACAAAAATATTTCCCATTGGGCAATTTAAAATACGCAAAGCATTGTATGGATATTTAAATAGAAAATGATGATAATATTGGAAGTTTTCCCCACTAACAATTTTATACTTGTAAAAATTTGTAAATGTCTTCCAGAATGCTGGAATCCTAAATAATAACACAACCAAGTCAGATTCAGATAAAATAGATACAGAATACTAATCATAGTATCATAATAAACATCAATAGTAATGCTTTAAAAATATATTGTTTTTAAATCCTAAATACATTAAGAAAATGTGTTTCAAATATATGTGTTTTTGAAAGAAGAATACTAATTTTTCTTTAAGTATTTTAGGTGATTTATTATATCCTTCAATTAGACTAAAGGAATTCAATTTAGGATAATTTGATTCAAGGAAACACACTAGGAACATTCACATTTACAACTGATTTCAAATTTGCATAATCCTTTCTTAGTTGTAAAGTTATTTTTATTTCAAAATTAAAGTGGTTTGTCTTTTTTCCCCCTCTTTGTCTTCCTGAATCCCTTCACTTTTTTCATCCAGCTCCTAAAACCCTCTCATCTGGTAGCTGTCAGTCTGAAATGGTTTGCCTGGAACTCACTAGCTATTTCAAGGAAATCATTTATATCTTTAAAATAAGCTATATATTTTCCTTGCTTAAAATATGTTTTTTTTTGCTTAAGCAAAAATATTTTCACTTCTAAAAATGGAAGAGAAGTGAGAATTCCTAAGAAAAGAATAAGATATTTTCATTCATTCATAATGGAATGTAGAGCAACCAAATTATAGCACTATATTCAGATTTGTTAGTCAATTTAAGTGACAACTTTAGGCAGATGTTAGAAATAGGAAGATCATCATGCAAATATTTTAACTGTAAATGGGAAAACATGTTGAAAATGGGCTATGTTCTCTGCAAGATATATTTATTGGTGTACAGAGATTCTCGCCAGACTTGAAAACAAATAGGATTATTCCCTGAAAAACTGTAATGAAGTCATAATATTGGGAGTAAAGACAACTCCTCCCTAACATATGTCACTTAACATATGTTTATATTATTTTCATAAAATTTGAAATGTTAATTCCTTTTACTATTTATCTCAGACAGAAATAACTTGATTCTAAACTCATTTAAGTGGGCATATAATAAATGTTTTAAAAGTTCATTTTTTTCCAAAAGAACATGCCATTCTTCCATCACCTATAAAATTAGGCCATTGCCATCAGTGATTACTAGGGTTCATTCAGTTCTTTCTTGATATACTAAACCCTCCTGAAATTTGAAGTCAATTTTCTTTTTATTTATTTTTTTTCTTTTTCTTTGTCTATCATATGTTTGCCTTGTTACCAGTAAATATGAACAGCTGTCACAATCCTTCCTCAAAAAAATGCATTTATAGCCCAAGAAGGGCTTTGGGAGTTAATTGATCCTCTCCATTTATGATAAGCTGTTGGATAACAGAGAAGGTCACCCAGCAAATCCCTGGGAAGGCTGGGACTGAAGGAGCAGTCTTATGACAAACCTGTGCTCTCTCCACTCTTCAAACTTAAAGCTTATACATGTTTGGGGGTTAATTCAGAGTTTTTTTCCTTTCCAATCTGAGAGAAATAAAATCATTTTAGGATTTCCTTAAAGCTAATTTATAAAAGCATTGAACAGATAGCCAAAAAATAAATCAATGTACTCAAACTTTTTAAAATGTGAAAGAATAAAGCTTAACTCCTTATAAGTAGATTACTTCATCCATTTAAGTTTAATAGTGGAATATCATTTAATAGAGCCTAAGAATCTATTCCAGAATAAAAAGTTTGTATTGATATTGTACTTTATAGATTCTATGTGTATTTATATAAGCAATTATATAATAAATTATCAAGAAGTTATTGAATCATTTTTGTACTTAATGTAGGCTGGAGTTGGTAATGGAGGAGACGTTGTTATTTTAAAACACTGTCTCCTTTTCCAATAAAGAAAGTGAGGTAAATTAAATGTCTTATCATTAGTAATAATATTAGCCACTAAGCAGAATTTCTAAAATTAAAGAGAATAGCATAATGAATACATTCTTAACAAATGAGCATATTTAACACATTGTATTTACATTAAATTACTAGATAGTATGTGATTATGATTACAACAAAAGCCACTTGTTTTATATATTTTCCTTATGGTATAACATATGTCTTAAATCTGGACTGAATACATTCTCTGGTTAGGAATTTATGCAAATGTTATACACAATGCATATTTTTTTCATTCAGAATTCATACATATTTTCATAATTACTATGATAATTTATCACATTATGTGCAGTTGAACTAATATATCTATAGGCATCTATTATAACTGCAGCAGTTGGACACTTGAGTTTTCAGAAGTTAATAAGTATAAACCTTAAATATAAATCATTTAGATCTTATTAAAACAAAACAACAAAAGTGATATGTCCACTGCATTTTTCAATTAAAAAATACATTTGAATTTTAAAAGTCTGATTGAAGTCTATAAGAGAAATCATAGGAATGATGGATAAATAACGATACTTGGCTACAAATATAAAATAATTTTGATTTTTTAGCTTATTAAATATTTTATTCCTATTGGCATATCTTTCTGCCACTCTCTTCTTTCTCTCTCTTCCTTCTATCCTCCCCAATTATATATACGTATGTATATATCTGTTATATACATACATACACACACACACACACACACACACACACACACACACACACAATTTCCTGATTGTAAAATTTTCTTCAGTGTCTCAAGACCTATATCCTAGGAGAAACTAATTTGAACTGTGAAAATCCTCATTTCCACTGGGAATTTTATTTTTAGATTTTCACTCTCCATCCATCTGCCTTTGAACAATTTTCTTTGCTTCAAGCATGAGCAAGCGGTATTAATCCAATTTATAGTTTCTGTGAAGCACATTATGTTAGATCATGTTCACTTCAGTGATTCTTCTTATAAACTTTGTGCTTAACTGTTTCACTATCAAACTTTATCACTCAGAGTAGCAAGGAAATACAGCAAACTCAGTAAAAAGGGCATTGATTTTATTTCACATCTAAAAAAGAGTCCACTGATTCAAGAAAATTCAATATTATGGTATGATGAAATACTATTTGTCACAGAGCAAAATTACACCTTGATGTTTGAGAAAATTTGCATAAACTACAAAAATAGCTTATTGTTCAAATATTCAGGTATTTCAATTATATTTGAGGAAGCATCAACAAGACAATGCCATTTTATACGAATTCATTGTGATTTCTGACTTTGGGCTTTGGCAATGATAGCAATTCTTTTAAAAAAATTTTTTTTTATTGATTTCAGAGAGGAAAGGAGAGGGAGATAGAGACAGAAACATTAAGGATGAGAGAGAATCACTGGTCAGCTGACTCCTACACACCCCCTGACTGGGGATTGAGCCTGCAACCCCGGCATGTGTCCTTAACTGGAATTGAACCCAGGACCCTTTAGTCCACAGGCTAATGCTCTATCTACTGAACTAAACCAGGGAGAGCTGATAGCAATTCTTAGCAGTGAATAGCCTCTTATCCCTTCTGAGATAAAAACAGATATTGCTGATCCATGAGATTTCTTTTTTATTCAATAGTGATACCACCAAAGATTTCCTTCCATCATTGTTCTGCAGCCAGAATGAATTGATAGGTAGCTGCAAGGAAGTTGAAACTTACTTTTCTTACCTGAACTCATTACTTAGCATGCTCAATTTTTTTTTTCCCCAGTGGCTAATTGGAATTAAAATACCTGTATCTCAAAGTATTTGTATTTCATAAAATGATGTATGCAATGTGTCTCACACTCATAGTCACTTTATAAATGTTAACATAGGCCATACTTTCTCCTTCTACCATTAACACAACAAAAGTAGCTACTCGAATTATCTCATTGTCTCCCACCAGCTTACTATGTGTTTATATGTTTAATATCAATAAATTTAACACCACCTACTATTTACATTTACTTAATTTCACATAATTAAACTGATTAAGGTTAATATGACATGTAGTGAATGACTAATTTACCTCATATATGTATATGTTCAACAATTAAATTCTAAAATTCTGTAAATGTACTAAGTTCCTTGGGAAATAAAGTAATGCTACAAGAAGACTAAAGCAATATGCTTGATTTCCAAGAGTTAAAATATTGAGAGAAGAGACACGCATACATAAATTATAAACATTTTAAGTCTATGTTGATGTTCCTATTGTTTTCTATACTGGTTTTAGCAAAATGTTTTTCTACCACAGTCAATCTACAGAGATTCATCTCATCTCAGATTAAATATCACCTTAGTTATATTAAGATTAGAATAACATGTGGGCCTTAAAGGAATAATCAAAAATTGCCCATGTTTCACAAAGTTCCTTCCTGCAGCATAGGAGTGACCCTGCACACTTTATTTTATTATTTTTTAAATCTTTGAAAATATTACAGATGTCCCCTTTTGTCCCACTATGCACCTCTACTAGTTCACCTTCACCCTCTCCCACCTCAGACCTTCACAACCCTGTCATCTGTGTCCATGGGTTATGCATATACATATACAAGTTATTTGGTTGATCTCTTGCCACCCATCCTCCCACCCTTGCCTTCCTTCTGAGAATGAAGAGTTTGTTCCATGCTTCTGTCTCTGGATCTATTTTGTTCATTAGATTCCACATATGAGTGAGATGATGTGATGCTTAACTTTTTCTCACTGTCTTATTTCACTTAGAATAATACTCTCCAAGTCCATCCAGGCTGTTGCAAATGATGAAAGTTCTTTATTTTTTACAACTGTGTAGCATTCCATCATGTAAATGTACCACAGCTTTCTTATTTATTCATCTGCTGATGGGCACTTAGGCTATTCCAAATATTAGCTATTGTAAATGTGTTGCTATGAACATAGGAGTGCATATATTCTTTCTGATTGGCATTTCTGATTTCTTAGGATATATTCCTAGAAGTGGGATGGATCACTGGATCAAATGGAAGGTCCATTTTTTAAATTTTTGAGGACTTCCTAAACGTGCATCCTTCATTTGTTTCTCAAAGTAAAGATAGCAGCAGCAAAATGGCACCACAAACATTTCGTTCCTCCAATTTTCCAATTGTTTTATGTTGAAATATCTCTCTCCACCCCCACTTATATGCATCTATACACACGCATAGTCTTATAGAGTAATGCCAACTTTCAGTGGGGAAAATGAACACTTTTCCAATTGCTTCATAATTCACAGGTTCACATAACTGTAATAGAATTAGCATAGTCTCATTATTATGCAGTGTCCTGATGCTTCATCTCCATCATCTCTCCACCCTCTTTTGAAAAAAAAAAATTTTTTATTGATTTCAGAGAGAAAAGAAGACAGAGATGTGGAGATGTCGAAGACCAAATATTGTTCTCACTAGGTGGATGTAATTGTGCTCACTAGGTGGATGTAAACAGGAGGCCAGAAGGCTGGCCAACCTTAATTGTTCTGAAAGGTCAGAGCTGATTACTCATTGTTTAGTTGAAACTATCTGTTTGTATCATGTTAATTTCTGTTATTTCCTGCCTAAAGGCTAGGGGTGTGTCCCAAAGCTTTAATAAAAGGGAGAAAAAGGCCAGAGCAAAATGGTAGTTCTTTCCACTAGAGGAAGGCTCCCGCCTGGCCCCCCAATATCGCCAAATTAATGTCTTCTGGTCTCTCATTTCGTTTGCGTGCGGCCTCTTTCAGAACCCGAACCCTGACCCGGGAACCCTGAACCACGCGGGATGTGGAAAGAGGTTCCCACACGGAGAGAGATATAGAAACATCAATAAGAGAGAATAATTGAGTGTCTGCCTCCTGCAAGTCCCACCTGGGAATCTAGCCCACAATATGGGCATGTACCAGGAATCTAACCATGACCTCTTGGCTCAGAGTTTGATGCTCAACCACTGAGTCAGGCTGCCGGGCTCCCCATCTTCTTTTTAAATGTGTGATTTCAGGTCTACCTGGAATAATAAATGAGGTAATGCTGACCCACACAACTCTTATAGCTTGCTAAATTAGCTACACCAAGACCAGGTGGAGGCTTTGAAATTACATACTTCTTCTAAGTACTTGATTAAATTCTTAGCCAAGGGCCATTCTTTTTCTTCATCCCCTATGGAAAAGAGACAGTCATTTTCTTCTTTACTTTATAAGAGCTTTTCAAGAAGGATCAAGTGGGTTGTGATTTTGATTGCTGTGGAGAGGTCTAGTTGAGTAAGGACTTAGAAGAGACCATTGAATTTGTTAATTAGCAGGTTGCTGGTGAATTGAGCTCTCAAACTGTAGTTTTAGCAAATTGGTGGGAGGAAAAATAACAAAGTGTTATGTTGAGGCTGGAAGAAAAAGACAAAGGTACTATTTTGATGATATTTGCCAGTGAACAAATTGGAAGAGAAAATAAAGATTAAGGAAATACTGATTTCATAAAATGACATTTTAAGATATCAAATTTGAGAATGTTTAATATTCATGACTAATGAACCATACATTTTTTTTTTTTTAAAAAAGCTTAAACTTTTAGAAAATTATAGAGGCACAATTTGTGCAGAAATCAACTCTTCTTCTAGGATAGTTAGATAATTTGTATATATTTATTGGAGAGAGTATGTACAAAATATTTTGAATATTGCTCCGAGTTTTTCTTAGAACTTGTTCATATGTCAAAACCCTAATTAAACTCCTAGGACTGGTTAAGATGTCTGTCATAACCTTATCCTTTCATGCTGAGGGTTGGAAGCAGTACCTGTTAAGTCTCTGTGAGTGTATTGGGATGGTAGGGATGAAAAAATAAGAGTTCCCGTCATGCTCACAATGACCAATGTAAAAGGGCCACCCCAAGTTTTATAGAATGGACGCTCTATGTCCATCTTACCTCTACCCTAGTTCCACTCCACATACCAAGGCTTCCTCATGGGCAGGGCATTGAAGCAAACTGACCACTCAGGAGAGCTTCATTGTCTCATATCAAGGATGATAGCAATCAATTGAACAGCAAGCAGGCATCATCTCCGTTCTATGGTTTTCCACAAAACCCTCTTGAAATCTCACTCACTGATGAGGTTCTAACCTAATCACTTCTGCCTCCATGCACTGCATAGTGAAGGAGAGTGTACAAGCACTGATCACTGGGAATGTAGACTCCAAAGTCAGTTTGCCACAGTCTGGATCCTGACTTATTGCTGGTTAGGAAGCCACGGTCAAATCACCTAGCCAGTGGTTGGCAAACTCATTAGTCAACAGAGCCAAATATCAATAGTACAACAACTGAAATTTCTCTTGAGAGCCAAATTTTTTAAATTTAAACTTCTTCTAACATCACTTCTTTAAAATAGACTCACCCAGGCCATGATATTTTGTGGAAGAGCCACACTCAAGGGGCGAAAGACCCGCATGTGGATCGCGAGCCACAGTTTGCGAACCACCGACCTAGCCTATAGTCTTTTAATTCTCCTCATATATGACATCAAGATAATGGTGATATCTTACCCTAGGGTTCTTGTGAAGTATAAATTAGATCATGTAAGTATTGCATTTAACATAGTCAGTGGCACAGAGGGAGGGAGCAATATATTAAAAGCTATGGATATTGTCTGCCATCTTATTTTCTTTTTTTATTGTCTATATTAAAAAAATCATATGCATTTACCTAATCTTCAGTAACATGTAGTTCATATTTGATCACTGAACAATTGTGAGTTTTTGCTCAGATAACATGAAGAGCAAATCCAAAAATCTTTGGCAAATCTACAGGAAACTAAGTATGGCCAACATTAAGAACAACCAAATAAAAAACTGAAAAACATATCTACTGTGCATCTCTGTGTGTAAAGGGCTGCATATGATTTTATCCTTTTGTTATTTATATTTCCAAAAGTAAAAATTATAGGTAAAACAATGAGATAAAACCAACAATATTATTTATATACTAGAAGATGAGATGCATTTTGTTTGTTTCCAAAACAAGGTTATATGGGTAGAGTAACATTATTTTACATGCTATAAAGTATCTGAAATCTTCTTAAGAAAAAGGTTACATCATTCAAAAAATTGAAAAAGGTGTTGTGCACTTTGCCCTCTTGGAAAAGTGCATTATATTAAATAAATTACATGAAAAAATGTCTTTATGAAGAAGGAACTGGCTTAATTTTATTTGAAATATGCCCCACCATTATTGAAATCTTACAGTACTGATGTTTTCTACAATGAACAGCATAAAATGCTAAATTATCCTGAAGTAGTATTTCTCAGTCCATCTCTAACCAAACATGCTAATAAGTTTCTAAATGTACAAAGCCTACACTCCTGAATAAAACTTGAATGGGTATCCTGGGAACTTGGTTGTGATACAAAGATAATGGAGAAAAAGACACAAAGAACACCATCAGTCAAGCTGTGCTTTGTGTTAGTCGTCGGAGCTATGGGGAAAAGCCAACTTTTTAGAAAAGTCTAATTTCTTTTTTTTTTTATAAAGTACAAAAATGTTCTGCCATTCTGCCTCACAAAACATTTCATTTCCTGTAAAATCTGTTTATACTTTACACCCTGTCTGCAATCTCTAAGAGAAGTGGGTTAGGAGGAGCCAAAGTCATAGCTAACCCTTATAGCTCTGACTCTATGCCCTTGCTGGAACTCACCATCGGAGTTATCTCCACTCTATGCTATTACACTGCAATTTGACACCACTTTGCTGAAAAAGAAAAACAAATTATATGACTGTGCTGTTTAGAAAGCAGCATTTTGAGATAAAGTCTCCTTTGATGTCTTCTATTCCACAGTGGCTAAAATATCGACAATATCCATTTTGAGCTGAGAGCTGTTGATCATGGTTTGGCACCAGTTATAACCGTTAACTCCATATATGTATTTCTTTCATTATGACTTTTGAAATTGAAAATTCTTTGAAACCTCAAAACATTTAGTTCAACTTTTATTTTCCTCCTGTATTCATCCTAAAGGAAACTGTTTTACTCTCTGACAAAATGTTAATCTAGGTAGTTCTCTTTATAAAAAGTAAGAGGAATTGCCTTATTATCATTATTATATTATTCATTTTTAAATTTATTTAATGTTTGCACACTGAATTTCAAAGATAAAAGGTAAAAGTTTTCTATCTTCTGTCTCCTAGTAAAGGATATATACTTTTAATCAAAATAATTTCAGTGAAGCCTGCCAAGCAGAAGGATGTACCAAGTGCCAAATATAGCAGTAGCACAAAGATTGAGATAAGCAGTGATTAGTGTGGAAGGAGGAGGAGGGTGAACTAGACTAGGGTTGACCTAAGAGAATCTTCACAGAGGAAATTACTGAGATGGGGCTTAACAGGTCAATAAGATTTCTAATGATATCAGATGTGACAGGTGGAAACTTTCCTTTCATTAAA
>PVJN01039514.1:0-19756 GCA_004026805.1 Lasiurus borealis
CCAGATGAGTATCAGATTTATTGGGGTGATAACTTAGTAAGTTATATAATGTCTTATACACCTGAAACTAATATAATATTGTGTGTGAACTGTAACTGAAAATTTTTAAAAAATATGTAAAATAAATGAAAACTTAGAAAACCACTTATTCTTAACTAGAACTGGAGCACTAGAAAATCTATTTTGTAATGAACTCATTATGATCCAAATAGTATGACATTTTACATATAGCCCACCAAATAAGATCTACCCATATCTATACTGAATAACTGATAACTTCAGTGACTATCACATATATAATTTTAATTTAAATGTCCTTTTTCATTACTCTTAGAATGCTAGAAAAATTGGAAGTTCTTGGGAGGAATTATCAATAACCTAAAACCTCAAAAACATGCTCAGCATATATGAACTTATCCTGGGGAAATAATTAAAGATGTATGTTATAATGATTCCACAGCAGAAATGGTTAAAAAAAATGTTTACATAATGAAAAATTGGAAATATTTCACAATAGGAGATTGGTTAAATAAATTGTGAAATATCTACACAGTAGGAAACTACACAGCTATTAAAATAATTGTTCTTTGGTACATATTGGTGAGTGAATATAGATTACAAATCTCATTTTTAAAAAGAAAAAATTATTTACAAATGTGCTGGCATAAAGCCTATGGCATACATCATAATAACAATGGATAGTGGGGTTATTATTATTACTTTTGTTTTTGCTTATTTAACTTGATTTTAAAACAATAAACCTATTTTAATTGTATGCTTTAAAAAACACTGTCAAACTGATGAACAAAAGGATAGATACAGAGACAGTAAAGCTTCAAACAGACTGTGAAATTACAGCAGGAAGATTAAAGTTAGGTGAGGTAGATAAGAGATCAATCAAAGGACTTGCATGCATGCATATAAGCATAACCAATGAACCTAGACACTGGGGGGTTGGGGTATGCCTGGAGGGAGGGGGGTAATGGGGAGATATGTATAAAAAATTAATAAAAATAAAAAAATAAAAAAACACTGTCAATAGTTTTTAAACTTCCATTTCCATGATAGAAAGTTTTCTTGTCTTCTCATGGAAAACATGGGTTATGTGGTAGTACATCAGGCACTTCATCAACCAGTGTAGTCACAGAGGATATTGTCCATGATACTTACTGCTTCTCAGTATTCCTCTCTCTAGTATTTTACCTTTATCTCCTTTTTAAACCTTCTTTCTCTTTATCTCTAAGCTACTAACCAGTATCACTGGAGGCTTTCATGGCTACAAAGGTTACTAATAATCCTCTAGATTAAAACACATTCAAACACAAATAAGAGTACAGAGAAAACACGCTTTTATTCACACCTCATTTGTCAAATGTACTAGTGAATACCACATTCACTTTTTTTTTTTTTTTTAAAGTAAAGTATTGAGAGTAGAGAAATACAGGAGAATGTTTTTCCTTTACAGGTAGAAATTGACAAAATCACTCTAAAATTTATATGAAAAAGCCAAGAACATAAAGTAACCAAAATATTTTGCAGGCTCACACTAGTATGGTAAATTGATTTTTGGCAAAAATACTGAGATAATTCAACAAGTTAAGCATAGGTTTTTCTTTTCTTCTTTTTTTTAAAAAATATATTTTATTGATTTTTTTACAGAGAGGAAGGGAATGGGATAGAGAGTTAAAAACATCAATGAGAGAGTAACAGACCAGCTGCCTCCTGCACAGCTCCTACTGGGGATGTGCCCGCAACCAAGGCACATACCCTTGACCAGAATCGAACCTGGGACCTTTCAGTCCGCAGGCTGACACTCTATCCACAGAGCCAAACCAGTTTTAGCAAGCATAGGTTTTTCAAGGAATACTGCTTGAGTCAAAACAAAAACCCACACCTCACACTATCTAAAAAATCTACTTGAAATGGATCATAGACCTAATACAAAATCTAAAATTATAAAATTTCTATAAGAAAATATGTGCTACCTTGGGTTAAGCAAAGATTTTGTAGTATAAAAAGTACAAATCATGTAAAAATAAAATTGATATGCTGGATTTCATCAAATTAAAAATTTCTGCTCTTGTCTTGGCTGGTTGGATTCAGTGCATAGAGCATCGGCCTGCGGACTGCAGGGTCCCAGGTTTGATTCTGGTCAAGAACACATGCCTGGGTTGTGGGCTCAGTCCCCAGTAGGGGTCATGCAGGAGGCAGCCAATCAATGATTCCCTGTCATCATTGATGTTTCTATCTCTCTCTTCCTCTCCCTTCTTCTCTGAAATCAATAAAAATATATTTTTAAAAAATTTCTGCTCTTTGGGGAAAAATATTTACAAAATCATACCTATTAAGGAGAGGAAAAGGTTTAATTTTTTTAGAAGTTGCACTAAGTTGAAATTTTCTTTCACCCTTTCACTTTTACTTAGTAACAGAAGTTCTTTGAAATTTTATTCCCCAAATTATGAAAAACTTAATGTTTTATACTCACTCTTTGGTGTAAATGAAAAACTAAACTTTACCAGTTCTCTTGAGCCAACAAATTTAACCTAATTTGTTATAGGATTTTAAATTACTTATAGGATTTTAAAAAGCAAATTTATCTTTTAATCAAAATTTTTTTTAATGTTTTATGTTCCTCCATTAGAAAGTAATGATTAAAAGCTTATGAGAGAAATAAGATTTAATAATGTCTAATTTTATTATATTCAGGCTATATTCATTTTATTTATTTATTTACTTATTTATTAAATATATTTTATTGATTTTTTACAGAGAGGAAGGAGAGGGTTAGAGAGTTAGAAACATCGATGAGAGAGAAACATCAATCAGCTGCCTCCTGCACACCTCCCATTGGGGATGTGCCTGCAACCAAGGTACATACCCTTGACCGGAATTGAACCTGGGACCCTTTAGTCTACAGGCCAACGCTCTATCTGGTTCCAGCCAGACTATATTCATTTTAAATATTTTATTCATTAATGTCAGGAACATATATTGTTAAAGCAATTACATTTAAGCCTTACTTCTACAAAGTCCTTTACAACCGCAGATAAGTTTAACATAAGGAAAGATATAATGATGTTTCTCCTATGGTTTCAAATTTCATTTCTTAAGCATGCCAGAAAATCAGACATATATGTCAATTTTGCTACTCAAATATTCTTAGAAAATGTTTGTCAAATATTGCTTTTCAACTAGAAAAATATGAATATTATTCCTGAGTTCTGTGTCTTACATAAAACTTGCTTTAGGAACAACAGATGAACTCTGATATGATACAATAGTCATGCTTAGCTTTGATCATTAAAAAAAAGTTTCAAGAGTAGCTACTCAATGAACTTTTAAAATTAACATTTCACACCTTTACAATATATGTCCAAGATCTAGAGGGATTTCCTTAGATACTAATGTTTTGCAAAATAAAATACACTGATTTCAAAAAGCTTTGACAGTGATTCTGACACTTTAAAACGAATTGCTACAGGAGATGAACCAAGATGGCGGCATAGGTAAACACTTGTACTTGCTGCTTCTCACAACCACATCAAAATTACAACTAAAAGAGAACAATTATCATCCAGAACCATGGGAAAGCTGCCTGAGTGGAAGTACTACAACCAGAAAGGTAAAGAAGAAAGCGCATCAAGACTGGTAGGAGGTATGGAGATGCAGAACAGGCTGGCACCTAGGTATGCCGCTTTTTAATCAGGAGGGAGATACAAACTCCCACTTGCTCTGAACTCCAGTTCAAGTGAGACTCTGGGGAAACCAGATACATACAGGAAGAAACTGGACTGTCTGACATCAGAGCAGGAACGTGAGGGTGGCTTTCTTTAAGGAGGTGCATGCAGTGGTCATTGTTCCTGTGCAAGTACTTCTGCTATTGCTGTTTGCTCTGCCCTAAAGATTCCTTGAGACCCAACCCTACCCAAGCTGTGTGCAGCTGCTTTTGCAAATGAATGGCCTGTCCTTTCTCAGCCTAAAACCTGTCAAACAGGTTGCAGATGGGTCAGGGAGCCACAAAGCTATTAAAAGAAGTCCTAAGGCTGGCAGCAGCAGCCTGCCTTGCTTCACAGCTGGGCATCATCTTGGCACTTCCAAACCTGATACAAAGAAGAGGAATCTTCAGATCTCTCGGTAGCTCCTGCTGGATGGCCCCAGGCAGTGGCTGACTCTGTACCTCCTTAGAGATCATCAAGAGCCAGTGTATCCAGTGGTCATTGTGAGACCATACCAGATTACAATAAGTGATACACTCAAGGGGCAGACTCAGTGAGCACCAAAGTCCCACTGAAGCAAGTCCTGCCCCATAAGGGTGTCTCCTGAACAGCAGCTCTCCCACTATAGTAGCAGCTGGTCCCAACAGCCAATTGGCCTGGAGGTCAATTCCTCCCAGTGATACCAACAGCAATCAAGGCTCAACTACAACTAGACTGTGCACACAGCCCACAAAGGGGTGCACCAAGAGTGTCCACCTCAGGTGATTGGCAAGACTGAGCCACTGGGCCCTATAGGACACCTACCATACAAGGCCACTCTATCAACTCAAAGAGACTTAGAGGCTACCCAATACATAGGAAAAAAAAAAAATACAGGGAAGCAGCCAAAATGCAAAGACAAAGAAACATGTCACAAATGAAAGAAATGGAAGAAATCAAAATATTGGATATAGAGTTCAAAACCACAGTTATAAGGTTACTCAAGAATCTTTTTTTAATATATTTTACTGATTTTTTTACAAAGAGGAAGGGAGAGAGATAGAAAGTCAGAAACATCGATGAGAGAGAGAGACATCGATCAGCTGCCTCCTGCACGCCCCCTACAGAGAATGTGCCTGCAACCAGGATACATGCCCCCGACCGGAATCGAACCTGGGACCCTTCAGTCCACAGGCCGACGCTCTATCCACTGAGCCAAACCAGTTTCGGCTCAAGAATCTTTTAAAAACCTCCAAGAAATTTAGTGAGACCTACAAGGATCTTATAGTGAGAATGCCAAAAAAAAAAATGGAAAAGGACCAGTCAGAAATTAAGCATACACTGACTGAAATAAAGAATAATATACAGAGATCCAAGAGCAGACAGAGGATCGCAAGAATCAAGTCAAAGATTTGAAATACGAAGAAGTAAAAAACACCCAACTGGCAGAGCAAAAGAAAAAAGAATCCAAAAATATGAAGATAGTGTAAGGAGCCTCTGGGACAACTTCAAGTATACCAACATCCAAATTATAGGGGTGCTAAAAGAAGAGAGAGAGCAAGATATTGAAAACCTATTTGAAAAAATAATGACTGAAAACTTCCCCCACCTGGTGAAAGAAATAGACTTACAAGTCCAGGAAGTACAGAGAACCTCAAACAAGAGGAATCCAAAGAGGACCACACCAAGACACATCATAATTAAAATGCCAAGGGTAAAAGTCAAAGAGAATATTAAAAGCATCAAGAGGAAAACAGTTCATTACCTACAAGGGAAGACCCACACGATTGTCAGCTGATTTCTCAACAGAAACTATGCAGGCCAGACAAGAGTGGCAAGAAATATTCAAAGTGATGAATAGCAAGAGCCTACAACCAAGATTACTCTACCCAGCAAAGCTATCATTCAGAATTGAAGGTCAGATAAAAAGCTTCACAGATAAGAAAAAGCTAAAGGAGTTCATCACCACCAAACTAGTACTATATGAAATGCTGAAGGGTATTCTTTAAGAAAAAGAAGAAAAAAAAGGTAAAGATAAAAAATTATGAACAACAAAATGACAACAAATATATACCTATCAATAAGTGAATCTAAAAATCAAATGAATAAAAAAATCTGATGAACAGAATAAACTGGTGAATGTAATAGAATGGGAAGGAAGCAGATGGACAATTCTTGGAGGGAAGGGGATGTGGGAGATATGGGAAGAGAGTGGACAAAGATCTTATACCTATGTATTAAGACAGTGAGGGGGCGAGGGCCTGGGGTGGGTGGGAACCAAGTGGAAGGGGACCTGGAGTTGGGGGGGAAGGGGAACATCTGTAATAATCTGAACTATAAAGATTAAAAAAAAAAAGGAATTACTACAGTTCTGTTGTCACTTGTCATTCATGTAAAAAATTTTCATTTTAAGTTTTAAAGACCAACCCTGTTTCCATTTCAATAAATATGGGCAAGAACACTGATCAATAACATATTAGCTTATGATTTTCATTGGCCATTTAGTTCTTTTTTTGTTTGTTTTTAATACTCACCCAAGGATATTTTTCCATTGATTTTTAAAGAGAAAGGATGCAAGAGGGAAAGACAGAGAGAAATATCGATGTGAGAGAACCACATCGATTGGTTCAGGTTGCCTCCTGAACGTACTCCCTCCAGGCTGGGGAGGAGCCTGCAACATGCCTTTGCCCAGAATCAAACCTGGAAGCTTTCAGTCCACAGGCCAATGCTCTATCCACTGAGCTAAACCTGCTAGGGCTAATTTTTGTTTTGTAAATATACTTTTTATTGATTTCAGAGAGAAAGGGAAAGGAGGAGAGAGATAGAAACAATGATGAGAGACAATCATTGATCAGCTGCCTCCTGCATGCCCCACACTGGGTTCTGCCCAGAACCTGGGCACATGGTTTACTGGGAGTCAGACTGTGACTTCCTGGATCATAGGTTGATGCTCAACCACCGAGCCATGCCAGTTGGGCTGGACATTTAGTTTTGATGAAATTATTTTAACAATCTTAACTTTAAAGTCTTATAATTATTTTCTATTTTAAAATATGGCTCAAATGAAGTAAAATTTTACTAATTATGGTCAATATATTTCTGAATGTTATCATATTTAGTTTCAGATTAACAATTCATCTTGAACCTGGTTCAGTATTTTAATTCCTTATTATTTTTCTTCTAATAAAATATTTGAGTGCAATTTTATACATGCTGGATGAGAGTTTTGCAACTGTCATGAATTTGAGAAAAAATAAAATTTATTCTGAAAATAGATTACAAAAATAATTTGATTGTAAACTTAATTTTACAGATAGTGGGTACATTTAGCTTCACAACTAACTACATATTATATTGCTATAAAATGTACAATGTTAGCTCTATGATGGAACTGACCATTACACACATAAGAGATGTTGGTAAGCAATACACTGAACATCTTTATCTTAGTCCTAACGAATTTTTCACTTTCTCACATTGTTCTTTGCAACTAGCCACAAAGTTGGTTGCAATACCCATAACCTTTATTAAAAATCTGAACTAGCAACCTGATGTTTTCAATTATACTGTATTCCATTTTGTAAAAATTGCTGGTCTGACCCACTAAACTGATTTAATGACTCATCACTATGCTTAGTTATGATGAGAAGTTTGAAGAACACTGCTCTAAATTATATACCTCTAGGAGGAGTTGCTGAGCAATTTATTAGATAATGCCAAATTGCTCTCCAAAGTGATTATATCTATTTGTTTCATTGCTGTTCCATATTCTTACTTATGCTACTTACCTTTTTAACATTTGCCATTATGACGGGTATGAAATAGTACTTCACTAAAATTTTTATGTTTATCAATCTTTTTGTTGTTGTTAGTACATACTATTCTTGTCTGTTTCAGTATTAAAGTCATATCTTACTAAACAGACTCAAAACAACTATTCTTTTTCTAGCCTTTGCAACATTTTATATAAAATTTGAGTATCTGTTTCTTGAAATTATGGTAAATTATCTGACCTTGTGATGTCTCTTAGACTGGGGCAGTTTTAAATGATATTTTCTAAGGTATTTCATTTCAGTGAAGTTTTCAAATTTACTTGATATGTTTTCATGTAATTTTTATACTATTTTTCAATCTGTGCTATATTAATAATTATACTCTTTAATTAATATATTGTGTCTTCATGAATGTTTGAAATCTTGCCAGAAATTCATTAGTAACTTTATATTCTTTTCTAAAATAAGCATTTAAAACTGGAAACTTTTTTCTAAGTACTACTCTTAGCCAAATCCACAAGTTTTAACATACAGCATTTCATTATCATTCAGTTAAAATAGTTAATTATATTCTTTTTATCATATACAACTATCTTATAAAGTAGATTTTATTTGTAATTCATAATATATAGAGTTTCTCAAGCTTCATTAAGTTAAAATTGAAGATTTCTGTGCTTTATCACAGGCCTTGATTGATAAGATTTGGACTGAACTCAGGAATTTGCATTTATATTTACATTAAAAAATAACCAGGTGATTTTTAATTAGGAACATATGTTGAGAAACAATGATCTAGAATGGCCCTGTCCAATGCCAATGAGGAACTACATTTTTAATTAAAATTTAAAAAATTAATTTAAAATCTAAATAGTCATATGTGGCTACTGTGTACTATATTGGATAGTGCAAATCTAGGTCTTTATTAAGACCTTAGTTGTTTTTAATTGCAGTAATTTAATACATAGCCCATAACCATAAAACTTAAAACAAGGTAATAAAAACATGTGCCAAAGTTAGGCTAAATTTTGTTCAGTGTAATTCTAAAATCCTTCACATGATGAACAAGAGTAATATTTTTAGAACTATGTAGGAGTGAAGAAGCTATGGAAAAAGAGTATTTTCTCTTTAACATTAAGGGCACTAGATTTTTAAAAAACTACAAAGAAAATAATTTTAAAATTTCTTTTATCAAATGTCTAGAAAAAATAATACTTTAAAGTTAAATGGATAAAAATTTGAACTGTTTACAAATACTTGCTTTTAATTTTATACCAAGTAGTCTTACTGAAGAAATAGTTCTGAAATCTTTTCAGTTATAAAGCTTAACTATATATTCCAAAATTCACTGCAGCTTATCTTACAAAAGGAAGTCTAGGCAGCTCTACAGCACAATGAAATTTATTGCCAGGACAAATAGGATCTTGCAAAGGACAAAATAATTCCTTTTGCATGAGACCCAGTTTCCCCCTTTCTCTTAATTTGTATGTGACTTGTTATTTATGAAGTACTATTGTTGAATTTTTATCACTTGTAAAGTTAAGCAACATTTTTCACCTTATGTAATTTGACTCTGCATATGACACAAAAAGGGCATTCTTTAATCTTGGAGAAAGAAACAATTTAAATGAGAATCCAAAATATGGATTATATAGATTATATGTATATATGTCAGATATTTATAGTTTTCCTAAATAAAAAGCATATACGCACACATTGCCTAATTAAATTTTTAAAAATTCCCGATACCTGTGGCCTTTACAAATTTACATTGCCTCCCTTGACTTTATTTTCTTTCTACATATTACAATCACAACTTAAGAAAAAGAATGGGTATAAGCAGAAGGATTGGAAAGGATATGAGTAGAAAATACAAAGATAAGAGATATAATTATTATAGACTATGTATTAGAATATTATTGTAATTCAAAACAACAAATCCAGACCTGGTCAGTGTGTTCAATGGTTAGAGTATCAGCCTGCACACTGAAGGGTCCTGGGTTTGGTTCCAGTTGCAGGGTCAATCCCTGTCCCCAGTCAGGGTGTGAGTGGGAGGCAACCAATGGATGTGTCTCTCTCACATCAATGTTTCTCTCTCTCCCTCTTGTCTCTCCTTCTCTCTAAAATATCAATGGAAAAAATATCCTCACTTCTTGGGTAAGGATTAAATAAAAATAAGAAGACAAAAAATAAACAACTAACCCATATTTAAAGACATCTACCAAATAAAAGAGAACATAAGGTATAAAAGCTAAGTTGATTTTACCAGTAGAGATGGAGGTTCAAGGTCCAAAGTTAGGAGAAGGTGCCTATAATTTATGCAGAGAGAGAGAGGCATGAAATAGTAGGATGAGGAGGGGAATGACTTATTAAATAGGTACTGGTAGAAGTCCTTTAGAATAGAACTACTCACAATTCAGAATCACTAGAATATCTTGTTTCCCCTTTAATCAAAATTTCTAAAAACTCAGAAGTTGTCATTTTTTAATTAACCACAGCAAACAGATTTGCCTCTCATTTATACACATGAGCTATTGCACTGGGATAAATGCTTCCATAGAGAACAGGCTCTTACACTGCCTGAAAGATGTCAAGTTTTTATCATAGACTGTTTTTTTTTTTTTTTTTTTTTTTTGCTAATTTCCTTAGTATGATAATTCTCACGGTAACTTGCATGGAAATGATATTTTGGAATATTTGACCCCTAAGAAAAAAATTTAAAAACTATTAAATAAGAAAACAATCTTATAAGCTGGTCATACCCTTTTCTTTACCATATACTATGTTCAAGCCAAATAAAAGTGAGGCATGAGCTGTGAATATCATAGCTGACACTGCACAATGCTAAACCGCTGCCTTCCCTATCTAGGCAGAGGCTCATATGCTGTCCCTGTGCTCTACACCTGATCATCTGTCAACTTTTATTCAAGAGGATTTTTTGTCTTCCAATCAGGCAAAGCAGATCATCTATAGGTGTGGCCTTTCGGGATTATGGAAAAGTAAAAACTGATACTTCACCTTAAGGGTACTTCCTAAACAAGGGCCTCCACTGAGGCTGAATTTTACTTGTTATATTTTCTACTTCTGTCAGAAGCTCCTTTAGGAGTTAGTTGTGATTCAAAGGTCCTGGTCACTAGGTGTGTCATGCAACTTAACCTTCCTGTGCCTACATTACCTATGAAAAGTAAAAAATAAAGAGTGCTTATAGGATTGTGAAGGTAAATGATACTCAGTACCTGGTCGGAATAGTGGATGCCATTGGCAGTGGGGAGAGGAGGGCTGTGGAGTGATGACGTCAGAATTAACTGGGAAGGGACACGGAACTTCATGTGATGATAGCAATGTTTTATCTTTGATAAGAATTTGGATAATATAGATCTATTTGTTAAAACAGGTGAATATACAAGTAAAATCTGTGCGTTTGATTTTATGTAAATTTAACTCAACGAAAAACTATAGACAGATATTTTACTCTACTCAATGAAATACATGCTGAAATATTTAGGGGAAATTATGCTAATGTTTGCAGTTTACCTTGAAATACATAAAAAAATTTAAGAGACTGCTGGATGGACATGATAAAAATAAATAAAAAGATAAATCAGTGATCACTGTAATATTCTTTCAACTTGGCTGTATATTTGAAAAACTTTACAATGGTAGAAAAGAAAAATCAACCCAGTACAGAGTAAGCACTTGTCAATGAGAGCAAATAACTATAGGGTATCCCCAAAAATATATATACACTTTACAGCTGGTAGCTCAGTTGATTTTTTTTTCCAGATTTAACCCATTGGAATTAATAATTATTTAAAATGTGTGTACATTTTTGGGGAAACATCCAGTATTTTGGGCTGACAAGAGATGATGAATGGAAGGTCAGATCACTGATTTGACTAGATTTCATCAAAAGAAAAACAAAATGTTACTTTTCTCATAAACTTTTCATCCCAAATGATCATTTATTTAAATTAAAAATAAACTAAAACTCTTTGACATCTATAATAATAAAAGCATAATATGCTAATTAGACAAATAACCTTCCGGATGACCACACTATCACACCCACTGGTGCCAGGTGAGCCAAGGCAGGTGCGATGTGATTGGTCGGGGGACCAGGCCACTGGCTGGCGGGGTGATCAATCAGGGGGGCTCCACGCTCATCCCAAAGAGGGAGGCCCAGGCTATGGATCGGTGGGCTGCAGTGGGTGTTTGGGGCCTCCCTCTGCGGGTCCTGTGTGCTAGCAGCTAGAGGGAAGCCCAGGTCCAAGGTGCCAGAGGGAAACCAATACCGGCAGCTGGGGGAGGGAAGACCTACTCTTGCATAAATTTCATGTACCGGGCTTCTAGTATAAATATAAGTCAATGACTTTCTTTTATTACTTCCTAAAAAAAAGAAACAGATTAACAACACATGATTCGGATAGCTAAAGTTAATAGACATGACACACAGAGAAACCAGCTATTAGAATAGAGTAGGTAGAGAGAAGATAAAAAGCAAGTATAACTTTAGTATATGACAAATCTCCCTCAAATAGTTTATTTCTTGACTACCTTTAATGACACAGTATTAAAAAAAAAATCCAACTTCCTACACATTATCCAAAAGGTGCTGTTAAAAGATTTTAGTGCTTAAAATGCTTTAGTTTGTCATGTCTAATGAAGGGACATCAAATTATCAAATGGTTTTATTATTTCATACAGCTCAGACTGAAATCATGACTTATAGGTGGAGGCAACTGAACAAGATACCCAAATAAATATATGTTGAGCTTATAAACTTTTCATTCCAAATGATCATTTATTTAAATTGAAAAAGAAACTAAAACTCCTTGGCATCTCTTTTCTCATAAACTCAGTTTGTTGGCTTAGGACTTCCAACTTACCTACCTATCATATCTAAGCAGTGCTTGCAGCAAGAGAGCAAAGGAACAATAGCAAAGGAAAGGGAAGCTGGGGTATGGGGTGGTAAGGGCTCTAGGGAATGAACTTCAGGTTTCAGAATAACTATTGACACTTCCTCCAGCCTCTGTAGCTGGGTAAGAGATGAAATATTGGCTTAAATGGATATTGATATAAAAATCTGAAACGCTTCTTATATATTAATATACTCACAGTTTTTTTTCCCAAAAAATTCACTTACTTGATTGTCATTTTCATTATCTTTGATAACCAAATATCTCAATAAATTTAATGAAGCCATTATCCTGTTGATTAAAAATATATATGTTACAGTACAGTTTTATAAAAGCAACAGAAATTTCAGTGAAAAAGTAAGCTATAATTTTGGGTATGTTTTTAGAATTATGCTTGTCGCTGAAAGCACAATTTACCCTTTAACAATGCAGGGGTGTGGGGTGCCAAAGTTTGCACATTTGAAAAATCTGTGTATAACTATGTATTCTCTTCACCATAGTTTTTTGAATAGTAATAGGTCATTACTTTTGTTCTCCAAGTTTGCAAAATACAGTTGCGAAATATACTATTCTTTCCCCCCTACTCAAGGAAGCCTTATTATCCTTAATATTTGAGAGTATCATCTGTTGCTTCCTGAATTTTAAGGTTCCATTTATAACCATTCCTCTATATTTATTAGAGTATAATGAAAGTGGCATTACATGCTGTATATGAAAACCATGATGTCCTAGAAAACAAAACAATAAAACCTAAACATATGCTTTGTATAAGTTGTACACAAAAAATTCTTAGTCACCAATGCTGCAGTTGTAAATGTCTATTAGCTGTTATGGAATGCTGGGAATGTTAAAGGCACAAAATTATACTGTTGGTCCTGCTTTTGGAAAGAAGGGTTGTTTGGTTTTTTATTTTTTTTTTAGCAAGAATGCATGATCTTTATTTTAAAAAATTGTATTAAGTTTATTAAACAAATTTGAATAAATAAAAAGTGGAAAGAAGAGGTTTTTATTTTGTTTTTACATAATACCTAATTACTTAAATATGAAAATCTTTATGTAATTTCATGAATTAACCATAGATCATAGAAAATCATAGGGAAATATGATTTATTACTTCTCAATTAACTATGTGAACCTTAGAAGTCATCACCTCACCTATCTGAGTTTTGCAGTAGATCTGTTTCAGCACCCTCTGGGAGAAAGAGTACCAAATCTAGAAGGGAAATTAGCTGTGGTCCTGTAAACCATTTGTTGTTATGTGTTCTCTGTAAAGCAAAAGAAAAACTGAAAAAGGCTATAACAGCTTGATAAATGTGCTTTCTAATACCTTGATACTACAAAAATAAACTATTACACATTTAAAATATATACTTTTTAACTTTAATTTCCATTCTGTCATTTACTATTTCCTGACACCTGAAACAAACCCTGCCAGTTTGTGAACACTGGTGCATTCTTTTTCTCTCTTTTTTTAAAAATGGAACCACTGAGTGTTCACAAACAGATGAAACTTCAGTTTCCATTTCTATTTCAGAAGTGTACAGTAAACCAAAAAGAAATCATGTTATCAGCACAAAAAACACAATTTAAATCTATAATCAAGGAATTTCAAAATTAAGTTAAAAAAAAAAAAAGAAATAGACAGTTGAACCTCAGAGGGAAGGAGGGAAGAGTGGGTGGGAAGATATCAACCAAAGAACTTATATGCATATATGTATAACCTATGGACATAGGCAATGATGTGGTAAGGGCTTGGAGTCAGGAGAAGGAAGAGGATTGGAGTGGGCTGGAAGAGGTTAATGGGGGGAAAAGAAGGACCTATGCAATACTTTCAACAATAAATATTAAAAGAAAGAAAGAAAAAGAAATAGTAGAAGTGAGAAATATATATATATATATATATCCTAACACTAGAAAGAGGAAAAAATACATAGTACAAAATCCATATCAATGTATTCCACACAAAAAATATATCCTACAAAATAAAATAAATTGATAATTGGTACCTTAGCTATGCTCTTACCTTTAATGACATGTCAATTTGATTTTTGATATTTTGAATAATGAAGGCCTCCACACCTGAGTGATTACTTGTATTCAATAAGCACCTTGAAAGCAAAATTACAACGCATTTGAAATTATCCTGGATTGCATTATAATGATGAAACAAGCTTTACAATTCAAATGGGCCATGTGTTATTTCTAGGAATACAAAAACCAGTGAAGACAATTAGCAAGATGATTAACCAATTAGAAATTTACCTATTATGGTTATTGCTCTGACTAGCAAATTCTATGTGAACTGGATCTTTCCAACAAGAAATGTCTTTTTATGCATATTGTTGCAATGATTTAATATGGCAAGAATGGGAACTAGTATAATCACCTAAAATCTCCCCAAATTATTCCCTATGAAAGTACACTCCTCTGGTTAGACTAATTAGTTGCAAAGAAAATAATTCAATCTGACCAGCTAAAGGAAAAAGGAGGGTTTTTTGGTAGGAATACAGGTATAACCTATGCGTAAAGAGATTTCATAAGCCTTCTCTGACTATCAATAGAAATGAAGAAAAGATAGACTCAAGAATGTTAGTTCTAGCCAATTCCAAAGAAAACTTCTTAGCACCTTAACATGCCCAAATCTACTTTTAACAACTAATTTTTATTACATAGGTGTCAACAAAATAAGATCTGCAGGCCAAATTCACATGCTGTCTGTTTTATTGGAACATACCTACCCTCAATACAAAGACAAAATTGAGCAGTTAAATTAGAGACTGGCCCATAAAGCCTATATTTACTATTTGGTCTTCTATAGAAAATAGGCTTTTTTTTTTTTAAAGAGAGAGAGAGGGAAACACCACACACAGTCTGACTGGGGATCGAACCCACCACCTTTTGGTGCATGCGATGATGCTCCAATTGAGCCACATCAGGACAAAGTTGGTTCTTCTTTAACTCATATGGTTATTTTTTTTTACCTTCAAACATCACTATTAATACGCTCTACTATTAACTTAAAATGAATAGGCTATCAATGATTCCTGAGCCATTAATTTCAACTATGAATAATGGAAATTATTGACACATGCAGGAGCCTGATCAATTTGTTATATATAACTAGAGGCCTGGTGCACGAAATTCATGCATGGGGGGAGAGGGAGTATCAGCCTGCTCCCTCTCAAATCTGGAACCCCTTGAGTCAGACATTCCTCTCACAATCCAGGACTGCTGTCTACTAACTGCTCACCTGCCTGCCTTCCTGATTGCTCCTAACCGCTTCTGCCTGCCAGGCTGATCACCCCCTAACCACTACCTTGCCAGGCTGATTGATGCCTAACTGCTGCCCTGCCAGCCTGTTTGTCCCTAACTGCCCTCCCCTGCAGGCCTAATTTCCCCCACAACTGCTCTTCCCTGCAGACCTGGCCACCCCCAACTTCTCTCCTCTGCCAGCCTGGTCACCCCTAACTGCCCTCTCCTATAGGCTTGGTCATCCCCAACTGCCCTACCTTGCAGTCCTGGTCTCTCCCAACGGCCCTCCCCTGCTGGCCTGATTGATCACAACTGCCCTCCCTTGCAGTCCTGGCCCCTCCCAACTGCCCTTCCCTGCTGGCCATCTTGTGTCCATATGGGGGAAGGATCTTTTGACGACATGGGGGCAGTCATCTTGTGTGTTGGAATGATGGTCAATCTGCATATTACTCTTTTATTAGATAGGATAGAGGCCTGCTGCATGGGTGGGGGCCAGCTGGTTTGCCCTGAAGGGTGTCCTGGATCAGGGTGGGTGTTCCTTTGGTGTGTGGGGTGGCCTGGGAGAGGGGCCTGTGGTGGTTTGCAGGTTGGCCATGGCCCCATGGTGACCAAAGTGGAGGCCCTGGTGTCTGGGATTTATTTATCTTTTACAGTTGAAACTTTGTAGCCTGGAGCAGAGCCAAGCCTTCTGCTTGCACAGCCATTGAAACTTTGTTGCCTTAAGTGCTGGCCAGGGTGTGCAGAAAGCTTGGCTTCCTCCATTGCCAGGGGCAATCCAAGCCTCCCTTCTACTTGTGGCCATAGCCATCTTGGTTGGGTTAATTTGAATACTCACTCTGATTGGCTGGTGGATGTGGCTTGTGGGTATAGTGGAGATATGGTCAATTTGCATATTACTTTTCAATTAGATAGGATAATATGTAATATATTATTATTCATGTAATATACATATACTAGTATATGTGTCCATAATTTTTAATTAACTATTCTCTATCCATCATAGATAAGAGAATTGCTGTAATACTAGAGGCCCAATGCACAGATTTGTATACTTTGAAAGGAAATTAATTAGAAGGTGGCCGGCAGAATGGGACTGAACAAGATGGTCCAGACACGCCCTGGAGCCAACCTCCTGTGGTCCCTCAGCCTGGCCTGCTGGGATCAGGATGAAACTGGAAGTCCGACATCCCCTGAGGGATCCCGGAGTGTGAGAGGGCACTGTGAGTTGCTGTCACTCGGCAGCTCCTGCATTGAGTGTCTTCCCTTTGGTGGTCAGTGCATATCACACTTACCAGCTGGTTGCTTAGATGGCTTCCAAGTAGAGTTGAATTACATTTAAAAAATAATAAAATACTATAACCTGGATTAAATGGCATTAATTTGATTTTAATCAACCACATACTTCACAATTAATCATTTTTGATACATACCTAAATAATGTATATTTGCCTTGAAAATCCAACTTGTTAATATAAAGCTGAAGCATAGCTAAACCCTTTTTCCTCTAAAATGGAAGAAATAATATTGTTACTTAAGCTGAATAAATATTAAATTGTTTATTAAAATTTCTCATTGTAACTCATTATTTAGTCCTAAAACATTTACATACCAATGTTTCATCAGGGCAAAGCGTCATTACTTTGACTAAGCCCTGGAAATAAAATAAAAAAGATTAATTCAGATGTGAATAAATTACATTGACAGCAAAGAAACAACTATATCATCAATGGTAGATACTAAAAATTCAGAAAAGTGAGAGTAGGAGATTAAAAATGAAGTAAATTTCCCCCCAAGCCTATCATTCAATTGTTACATCTATAGGAAACTAAGTATAATCCATTCGATTAAGTGAAATTGAGTGCACTGTTGCAAAGTTGTAAATTTAGAAGGAATGCTAATTTTCAATTATGTCTGGAGTAGCCAAAAATGATATGAAACATGTATAAATACAATCCACTACTAAAAATATTTAGGCTTAATATACTAACAAAAGCCATGGTTTTCTCTTTAAGTAGAAGAACAAGTCTCTGCATCAATATCTAAAGACCTACTTGTTATGATAACAAAAAGTACTAGGCAAAATTTATCACAGGAGGGAAAACTAAAATGCCTTTCTAGTAAGCAGTCAATCTATGCCTTGATGAAGTATTAAGGACCTCAATTATTATATAGGTAAAGGAGCTTCATTTTTCAAGGTCCCTGAGAAAACAAAGTGTTCAAGAAGAAAGTATGTTTTTTCACTAGATACTAATGCTATCAACTATGGTAGCGACTAGACACATATAAGCAATTTAAGTTTAAATTAATTTAAATTACATTAAATTTAAAATTCAGTTCCTTTGTCACACTAGCCACATTTCAAATGTTCAATGTGGTTAATGGCTTTCATACTATACCACACAGATAATAGAACACTTTCACCATCACAGAAAGTTCTATTGCACAACATGACACTAAAGTTTTCAAAGGATACTGAAAAGAAGGGGGGAGAGGAATTTGAAAAGGTGGAAGAGAAATCTAAAAATTTAATTAAATTTAGAATAGGAAAGGGATTATTTTGAAGATTAGAATTCACATTTCACTCACCTGAGGTACAGTAAGAAAACTCTTGATTTCTAAGTACTGGTGAAGTAGACTATTGTCTTCCATTCTCAACAAACTATTCTCCAACAGATCCTAGATTAAAATATATGCATATATACATATATAGTAAAATCAATAGCTTTTTTGTGGATGTGACTGTGTGATTAAATTATGATTAGTGTACACAAATCTTACCAGTCCTTTGGAGAAAACCGATTCTTCTGTTCTGGAAGAGAATATTAAAATTTACTGAGATGATTTTCTACATTTCTTTAGAATGATTCTTGATTTTAGGAAAAATAAACCAAAAATTAAAATTTAAAGACTTAATTATCTCAGGCTCTAGTTCTTATTTGAACTCTGCAAGGAGTTAGAAGTTATGTTTTTGACTAAAAAGTTTGGAAATCTTAAGTTCATACATATAGGGTGTCCCCTCGTTCCCCCCCCAAAATTTAATGTTATTGTATTATATTTTGAAAACTGAATGTATTTTTTTCAATAAATTTTAAAAACATATTTTATTGTGTTTGGGTTTTTCTTTTTTTACAGAGAGGAAGGGAGAGGGATAGGGAGTTAGAAACATCGATGAGAGGGAAACTTTGATCAGCTGCCTTCCGCACACGCCCTACTAAGGATGTGCCTACAACCAAGGTACATGCCCTTGACCGGAGTTGATCCTGGGCCCCTTCCATCTGCAGGCTGATGCTTTATCCACTGAGCCAAACCAGTTCAGGCATATTGAATGTATTTTAATAAACACTGCTCTCATAGTTACTCAAAGAGTATATACATTTTTTTGGGGAGATCCTAGATACTCATTGTATGAATATAACAGAAACTAAGTGAAAAGAATGTAAAATCTTTAAGACACAGATTTAGAATTAATAACCACTTGGGCCAAGAGACCCTTGGAAAGTCCTGCCTTATAGGTCAAGGCTTTGGTTATTTGCCATGTAACAAATTTCCCTACTCCTGGGAAGAGATGGGATTGATAAACTGTCATTACTATGCCTGGAGGACAGTAATGAAAGGCCCTGACTCTTCTCAAGAGATCATTTAAACTTGTTAGAGGAAAAGAAAACAAAGCATATAGAGTTTTGGGAAATTCTTAAATACCTGCTACTTTTTAATTTCTTTAAAGAGAAAGCCTTGTTTCTTAGCATCTCAAATGAAAAAAAAATGTTGTTGAATGATATCACTGTCAAATCTAAGTTTTAACAGATGAACTCAAGACACCTCCTTCCTTTTGATGCAGTTCAGATTGTATCCATGAAGCAAAACCATGGATTAATTGCTTTTATTGACTATTCTCCTTAGACATAGAAGGCTACAGTGGAGTAAAGGTGTTTTTATTAACCAACTTTTGAAATAAGAAAAGAAACCTCAGAAACAGAAGATTGGAAATCTCCTTTTAAGACAATATTTTTATATTATACTGGGTTTAAAATGAAAGAGATTTTGATGTACAACCCTTTTGACTCATTTCTGTCTCTGTTGTGCAAATATGCTTCGTGTGTGTGTGTGTGTGTGTGTGTGTGTG